>VCHN02001608.1:0-21169 GCA_007115665.2 Sequoiadendron giganteum
ATCAAATGTGATTGGAGCCGTTGGCGCGGCATGCAAGTAAGCTTTAATGGCGAATGAGACATCTACTAGCTCGATTTGATCGACATAAAGTGATTTTATTTCACTCTATTTTCTCACAAAGTATTCAAGCACCTTTGCGAAAGCATTTTTAGAGCCAAGGATGAAGGTACGAGCTATCACAACAAGGATTTGGTCTTCTACAAAGCATAAATGTCGTGAGTTGTTTTTTGTGCTTCCTGGTAAATTTGATTGAGATTTTGAGAAGAATTGTGGTGTACTTTTCAGAAAGCTTGTTGATAGTTGTTTTAGGGATATTGGTTAGTTGAATTGTAAGAAATTACAAGGTTTTGCTGTAATTTCATTTTCTGTATAGCCCTAGTCTGTTCGAAAGATTTGAA
The DNA here is from genome assembly GCA_007115665.2 of Sequoiadendron giganteum. Lineage (NCBI taxonomy): Eukaryota > Viridiplantae > Streptophyta > Pinopsida > Cupressales > Cupressaceae > Sequoiadendron > Sequoiadendron giganteum. Next base: position 399 of record VCHN02001608.1, read on the forward strand.
ATTTTAAGGAAGCCCTAGTTTACTTGAGATGGCACTGCCAAAGCAACATTCTGGCCATGTTGATTATTTTAAGAGGAATTTGTATGATGATTTCCTGGATCAACTCCTGTTGTCAACAAATGATAGGAAGAGGGGTTTGGTTTTGATGCATGGAAAAACCCTAGGTGAAGGATTAGTATGCAAGAATTCCAACATTGCAGATGCTAGGGTTCCCATGACTAGTCTGGAGATGTTTAGGCTATGGTATGAACAACGAAATTTGGCTCACCCTTTCTCAAATGGTTGGAGATATGAAATGGAGAAGCTGGTGGTGCCAAATGTGTTCCTTGATGTGGATTTGCTTAGGGCAGTGGCAACACGTTATGACCCTATTACGAGAGTGATTAGAGATAATGATGGAGGGATTTTATTAAGTATAAATAGGGAGGAAATTCAACAAGTTTTTGATCTGAGTGAACCTAGTCCATTCTTGATTCAGATAAATCTTGAGGAGATGAAGCAGGAGTATGCAAAGTCAAAGTCACTTTTAAGGTTGAAGCTGCTTCCTCCTCATCTAGCAAGCGTAGGTAGTTCAAGGATTTATATCAGTCCAAGTGACCAAGAGCCTTTCAGGCTAAGTTAATTTGCAAACCATTTCTTGGCTACCTTTTATTCATTATGCCAAATTTTGGGTTTTAACCCTAACACAGTAATGCCAATTGCCTATATGTTTATGGGGGTGAAATACAACACCCTAATTTCTCTATGGTTTATGATTTTGCATCTTTTTTGGCAGAGAAGATACATGAAGGGATGTTAAAGTTGCATGTAGGGGATGCATACACTCCATTCTTTTGGTATTCCCTGCTGATGTACATGTTCTTGTACAAGAATGCTGACTTCTTCTCAGAGAAGATGGAGTTGAGGCAGGAGGTAAATAGAGAAATATTACAGGTGCAGGCTTGGACTGCAGATTTATCATACAATAGGGAGAGTGTCAGTTTTGTGCAGTTTGACAATTGCTTTTCTTCTAGACTTAGGGATCGGTTGACAACAAATGTACCTACGATCCCTAAGGATTTACATGACTTTCTCAGACCGAAGGGGAGGAAGTCAGATTTAAAAGTTTGTCACAACTGGCGTGACATTATCTTGTACCCAGTCAACACTATTTTAAGGGTGTATGGCTTCCAAGGAACTCCACATATCCTCCCATTCAATGTGCCAACAAGAGTGGGGTTTGCTAAGGTTATGTGGCAAATAGGTTGTATTCATGAAGACAACCTAACAGGGAAGGGAAAATGGACTCTTTTCCCTGATTATATCGTTGTGTCTGATTTTGTGTTCTCAAAGGGAGGATGGCTCCACTTTGGGAGGTTTTTTGATGATTTTCATTTAAGGTGTGGTCCCAGGCGAAAACATGACCCTGAGGGCTTCTTTTCCCTTTTTAGACAACGGATAAAAGGTGGCAGGTTTGCACATGAGTTCAATTTTCCTGAGGATCTGATCAAGAATGAATTTGATTTGAACAAGCAGGAATTGAACAAGGAAAAATGGATAGCATATGAGAAGTTATTGGCCATTGTACATAAAATGGATCCCAAATATGATCCATTAATGGAATTAACCCCATTCCACAAGAAAATTGATTTCTTGATGGAAAAACTCAAGGAGATCATGGGTTTTTTGATGACAAAGAAGGTCAACTTGGAATTGGACTTTGACATACAAAAGATAGATGTGAGGCTTGCTGAAACAAGGCCAACATATCAACCCACGATGAATTGGCCTCTTTATAAGAGAAAGAGGAGTGATAGTAGTGATGAGGAGGAGGAAGGTAAGAAAGGAAAACAAATCATGAAGGTATAAGCACAACCAAGTCCAAAGATCAGAGAACTTGGAGGAATAAAGATCATTGATTTGGACTCATCACCACAAGATAATCCTACACTACCACCATCAAAGCCAAGCCCTAAGAGGCAAAGAGTTGAAGAGGCACAAGAGACTCTGATGGATGAAATCATTGTCATAGATCAGGACATATAGGTTGGTATTCCTTCCCCTCCTAGGTCAAATCATTTGGCTCTATCTGATATGGATGTGAAGGGACAATGTGTGCAAGATGTCAGGATGAAGGCATGCAATGAATTTTTAGATAATGATGCATTTGTTAAAACTCCAGTTTTCTTACAACTGGTATGGAGAATGAGACTAGAAGAATATCAAGACAAATGCAAAAGGAGAAGAGAGTTGAAACCTAATAGGTCTAACCAGGAGAATGATGATGAAGTAAAGGCTGAATTGATGGAAGAATTCAAGAGCATCACTCCTGAGGAGGGGAGGAAATTAGTAACTCAGGCTGGTGTTCTAATTTTTCCTGAATGGGATATAGTAGATGTAGTAGCATTTAATGCTATTTTAAAATCCAAGCATCCCATGCAAAATTCTGAGTAAGAGGTCAAGGCAACACTGCAAGATTCTGCCTTTAGTGAGGAGTATAAGACCCTAGCAATTTGGGAATTAGCACCTCAGGGCAGAAAGTCTAATGTTACTGACATTAGCCCAAACCTAAGGGGAGGGTTAATAATAAAGAGAGCCTCTGAAACTTCAACTATAGAGGCTACAAACCTAGCTATGAATGTGGCCAAATTGGCCCAGAAGACTACTGAGGGGGAAGAAGCTGGAAAATAGAGCTTAATGGAGAAACACAATATTATAATTGGAGAATACATCAGGGTGCAACAAAGGAATGTTGAGCTGCAAACTGAGGTGGATAGGTTAAAGTATATGAAAGTTGGGGAGTCCTCAAGTGCTCTTGGTATCATGACACTGCCTTCCACATCAGGATCAGTACCTCCTACTTCTCCAATTGTTTCTACTCTGAGGTCCCCCATCCGAACTCCTTCTGTTAGTTCTACATTAGAGCCAATTGAAGAAGAGATTGAATACTCTGTGGATCCTACTAAGAAGCAGTTGCTAAATAAGATTACAGAGTTACAAGCAACTTTAAAGGAAAGTGAGGAGGGAGCACTTGTAAAGCAGAGTGAAGTTGTTGACACAGTTTTGAGACACTTAAATGAAAAGGTTGATGGCAGATTGCCATCAATATATTCTTTGTATTCTTTATTTTTGGATGAAATAAAGAACATTACTAGGGATCGAGAAGTACTTTTTCCCTTAGTTGAGAAGTGGATCCTTAGGGCCAATGATTTAGATATCATGTATAAATCCTCTAGATTTGATACAGACAATAGGCCCCAATCATTAAGGCCTACTCAAATTTTTGTAAAGTCACTGCAGGGTTTTCAAGCCTTACCAGATGATTTGTGTAGGAAAATCAGAGAATTGGTAAAGAGTTTTGATGATTGGAGTGATACATCTTTACCTAATATAATTGATGCATAGGGAAATGTTAAATCATTGTAGCAGTGGCAGGATAGAGCAGATGAGGTCATCAATGCACAAATCAAATTGATTTGTGATGCCTCAGACTATGACCTGTTGGTGAGTTCTATGGACAAGATCATTAACACCAACACATTTTTGGAGTCTTTTGAGAGAGAGGCAAATCAGGTAGCGGTGAAATACACACCTTATAGTGCTAAGGTGAATGAGGTGGTTAATTCTGATTGGCCGATAGATGAAGAATATCAGAGATGGGTGGATAAATACTTAACCGAGGAAAAGTAAGACAACGTTGACTACTGGCGGATAACAACTCAGCCGTTGTAGTTATAACAGATTTCGGTTATGTTTTGATGGCAGTTTTGGCATAGGTTTCTTGAAGTTTGGCCGATGCATCAACCATTTTAAGCGGATGGGATAAACAAGAAGATTCTCCAGGGACTCAGCTGTTGTAACAAATTTTTGAAATGTCATAGGGCGGTCCAAGTGACCGGTTTCATGTGTATTTTTGGCCCGATGCTTGTTTGCTCCTTCATTCTCTATAAGAAGGATTTCGAGGCTAGAAATACGGGTTAGCAAGCTAGATAATTTTGGGTCGAGTCTAAGTAAAGTTGCAGAGAAAATTGTAAAAAAATTGTTGGTTAAGTGAAAATGCAAGCTAGGTTTTATGTCATTCTATAGTAGGTTTTGAATTCATGGGAGTTTGATGTTTCATGACAGTACTAGAATTTGAATGGGAATGATTCATTTTGAACTCATGTCTCTCCATTGTGTAAGCATATCAGAATCTTGAATAAAATAATCAAGGGTTGTTTCGTTCATCTCACTGTTGTGGTGTGTATGATTCTCATTTTAGCTTTAATTCAAGGAATTAATTAAAATGCTTGAATGGGGTCATATGTGGATATGTTTATATAAGGATTTGATAAGTAGTATTGGGTTAGAATACAAATTGATGGTATTGTAAGGCAATATTGTCAGAGATCTTATATGTTATGTGTTAAATCTGTCATGAATCCTTAGATGCTTATGAATTTGACTCCTCCAATGGCATATGGCACTGGTCTAAGTTTTTATTATTTGTGGGGTATAGTATTTGTTTGTCTTTGCTTAGAGCTTGCTACAAATTGCAAATCAATGACTATATTAAGCTGTGAAGTGTTGTTGTAGTTATCTCATGCTCCAAATAGTTGATATTATTGATGAATAACCAATTCATTTCGGTATTATCCTGTTATGTTGAGCTATTAAATGAGATTATCTGTTGTTGTTAATGTTGTTTATAATATTGGTGCAGAGGTTGTAAACACATTAAGGGATCACCCTCTCGGGTTTTGTAGAGCCCAAAGTGTAGGAGGCTTTGTTAAAGTCCTCGTCAGTTGTTCCAGGTCCTTTGAGCTGCCCCTGATTGGAATTGACAATTCCATAGGTAGATTAGAAGATAAACTTGGTTATAGTAAAAACAACCAACACTATCCCTTGGTCCTCTCTTTTTCCCGCTCTTGTATGTTCCCTTCTCTTTTTTTTCTCTTGTTAATTTTGATTTGTTCCTGCTTATTGCTTTGGCTTAGTTCATTTTTGCTTCTAGTTAGTTATTTCGTCATGTTTTTCTTTCGTGTGTCTCTTCTCTTTGGGTCTGTCCTTTTCTATTTATTGTTCCTTCTTTCCTTCTTTTTCTAATTCTTGTTTCTCATTATTTTATGACTATTCCTCACATTTTACAAATTATAGGTTTTTTCTAATTACTCCGAAGGTGTATCCTATTTGAGATGAACGAATTAAAATGGACCATCAATGGTTAATATTGACTGCGTACAGTGCAATACGATTGTAGTGATTTCATCCGTTTATTGCCACATTTTTTCCCCTCCATTTTTGTTTGTTTGTTTTACTTCTTAATATTTTACTTACGAACTCTGCCCTTTTTTCTCATCCGGTGACACCACAATATTTACTGAATGAAGGTTTCAACAAATGAAAACAAATATCTACTTCTATAAATTTAATTTTAAAATTTGTCCATATTTTTCAAGATTCAGACTTAATTGGTTAATTTGAATGTATGAAATAATTGATATAGTTTGGTTTAATATATATATATATTTTAACTTTTTAAAAAATATGTTCATAATTTAAATATCTAATTTTGTTAATTAAATAGGTGTTAAAAGGTGAAAAGTTAAATTATAAAAATGTCTATTTTTTTGTTAATTAGAAAGAGATTAAAAGTGAAAATTTAAATTATTTTTAATATTTATATATTGAATGGTTTTACTTGTTTTATATATATTAGTTATATATTTTTTAATATAAAAAAAATAAAATTATAAAAATGTTTTTCTCTTTTTTTGTTAATTAGAAAGATGTTAAAAGTGGAAATTTAAATTATTTTGAATATTTGCATTTTATAAAGTTCATATATTAAATGGTTTTTACTTATTTTATAATTTGAAAAAATATAAAAAAGTAAATTAGAAAAACAATTAAAATTGTTTTTTATTTTTTTTAGAATTTTTAGAATTTTTTTTTTGATCCATAAGAAACAAGTGCCACGTAGTGGCTAGTACTTGCCTTTATAGTATTTTAGATTCAATAAAAATAAATGTAAGTTTTGTTAATGGAATAAAAGATAGTTACATGCATTTATATTAATATTAATAATTATTAATCTTATTTTAATTATATTATGTAAAAATCAAGTATCTTATATAAAAATAATTATATATTAAAATTTTATATATTATAAAGATATTATAAATATCAAACAAAATCAAATGATAATATAATATAATTAGAAGAAAAAATTGATAATTATATAAATATAAAATTTATCTAATAATTATGTTACATAAAAATATGTATAATATGAAATAAATTGATTATATTATATTAAATAATATTTATTGATTAGATAATTTAAATTTAAATAATAGTTTTTTAAAATTATTTTATATAAAATAAAATATACTTAAAATGAAATGATTATGTAAAATAATTATAGGAAAGAATTGTGGGAGGTAGGGAGGGCGCACTCCAAGGTGGTGGAGGATGTTGTCATGAATGGCCACGTTGGAGCTGTACGAGGGAGATAGTGACAGGTGGAAAGCCAAGAGCGGTATGAGAGAGCTGGCTTGTCTTATCAATAAACCGAATGCACGAGGAAGACAACTCATCTATCTTCCTGAGGCGTAGGAAATATTAAAATCCATTCATTCATTCACTTGCATTCAGATAGCTTGCATGTAGGAGAAGGAGGTTGGTGGCGGTGGGTAGAAGTACTCATTTAAGGCTTGCACAAAATGTCGTGGGCATTTGTTCTAGTTCAGTGTTGTGGTTGAAGTCTGGATATCATTTTTTCAAGCGCTTACCATTGGGAGTTGAATGGTCGAGTCCTCAAAATTTTTGATAGAGGTTTCGGTTGCGGGTGTAACTCAGTTTGGGGCAAACACCCCTATTTCACTTAAGTCTAACGATAGGCTGAGCAACTTTCGTTTCATAACGGATCAACGCCTTAAAAAAATTTTGCTCGACTATGAGCCTCTGGTGTTAGTTGCAGTCAAAATGGTCTTGAGTCCTCATTTTTTGGAGGAAACAGAGTATGGGTGCGATAATTTGCAGATATCTTCTCATTTTTTGGCTTCCCTACTCGATAATCTGGTCCCGAAGATTGAAGCAAGGACTTTAATGAGGAAATTGTTCATACGCGGACTACTGGGTGGCATGGATGAGCTCCTTCGGGTGGTGGTGGAAGGGTGAGGATGTTCGCGTGCATTGGAGGTGGCGAAGGTGAAGGATGAAGACACGGTGAATATTTTTCCATTTCTCTTGGACCTTCAGGGTACTGGGTTGATGAAGCACTGAGCCATAGTAGCGGTTGCAGTCATCTTCTTGAAGAAATGGTTCGAGCTAATGGCGACTGATAGCGATGAATCGAGAGAGGAGTTTGAAGACTTCATGTTTCTGTATAAGTTTTTGTGAAGGGCAATGTATGGTATTAGTATTTTAGCAGCTAGTTTTTTCTTTGTTAATCCAAGCACAAATTGGTTAGATTGGTTTAAATGTAGACTGTTTAAAGTATTGAATGTCTAAAGCTATGGCCTGTATTTTGGAGGATACATGCAGACAATATATGGTTTTTCGGTTCTTGGTGGAATTGGTGAAATTAGCTTAATCGGTTGTACTTTGGATCTATAAGTATAAATACAATATAATCCTTACGTATCAAAAAAAAATTATAAGAAAGAAATTAAATAATTATTATTTAAACATAAAATTTATATAATACTTAATATGTATATAATTTATGTTAATATATATATTATTAATACATTACACATATTTTTTTAGAAAGTTAATCAAGGCGGAAAATTATATTTAAACAAATACTTATATTATTATTTTACTTTTAGCTTCCTTCGCCCCTGGTTTTACTTGAAAACCTTGCTCTGCTTTGTATAGCATGTCGTGTGAAAAGAGAGATGCAATGGATTGCTAACAATAATAGACGGTTAAATGTATCATAATTTTTTTTACGGGGAAGAAAATTGTTTGGATTTCACTGCAGGAGGATTGCGAAATTTGGAAAGAAGGCGTCCTTTTCGATTTCTTATTTTCATTTTTTTTAGGAGAAATTTGTGGAGATGGTGTCCCCATGTATATTTGATTTTGCTGCTTATTTTTAAATAGTCATTTTAAATAGTATTTTTTAAAATGTACATTTTTTAAATTATTTTTTACTCTATTGAAATAAGAACATAATTCAACAGTATATTCTTATATTTAATTATCAATCCATTCCATTAATTTTTATGAACTATATATTTTTATATTTAATTACCATTTGTTGCTCTGTTAATTTTGACAAAGAATTATTGACAGGGAATTCAAATCTGTTATTATTGACTAAGAATTAACAAATGAAGACATTCAGATCTGTTATAATTCTCTCAATCTATACAGACAAGAAAGGATGCTAGCAGAATTTGCATTCAATTTTACACTAATTATCTATGTTGCACAATTATAAATAAAGATATAAATAAAGATAAAAAATAGTTCAAACAGTTATAAAGTTCAAACAATTATAAATAAAGTTAAAAAACAAATCTATGTTGCAATTAAATTATTTAAAAATGGGTAGATTCAGGGCAAGATCTATATTTCAAAGAACTGTAATAAAATGTATACTTTCAATAAGACTAAAACTTTAATTTTCTATATGAAAATATCTATCTTGTTGTTGCACTGTATCACTGTAGGAAAAATTTAGAGGGAAAATTCAAATGGAGGAATTGGAGGTAAATAAAAAGAAGGGAAGGAAATTTGTAAAGCCACATGGCATATTTCACAATAAGCAGTTGCTGCTTATTTTCAGCCCCCCCAATTTTTTGACAGCTTATTTTTATTTCCTAAACAGTAGCCGCTCCTTTAAAATTGGAAAAGATTCCAAATTATCCTCTCCCAACAATCAAATTTATGCATGGGAACACTCCCACTGCTTAAATTTAAGCAGAAAATAGAGTTAAGCAGCCGCATGGGGACATGAGGTTAGTAGACAAGTCTTGCTTTTCCTTTTGTTTATGGTATTATTTTATTGTTTTCTCAAATTTTTGTAGTCCTTTCTCTTCTCCCTCTCCCTTTATTAAGACTTGTTCTGCAATCTCATTTCATTTTTCCTCTTCATGATGATGGATCACTGTGTGTGATCCAAAACGTCGACAAAAAAACTTACACAATTGAATCCAAAAGCTATATACTACAACATTATGGAGCATGGACTATGGAAAACTCATACCAATTATAGAATTATTATATTTTAAATTTTAATTTTAATTTGTATAATAAAATAAATCCAAAATCTAAATTAGAAGCTAGAGAGAGAGAGAGATTCAAAACTAAATTTTGATTAGATAGTTACATAGAAAGAGTGAGAGAGATAAAGAGAAATAGGAGACAAAGACATATATAGAGGTAGAGATATTGAGAGATAAAAGAGGGAGAGGGGGAGATAAATAGGGATTCCAAAAGAGAGTAAGAGAGAGAGAGATGGAGTGGTAGAAAGATGGAGAGAGAGGTAGAGAGGGATATATATGGAGAGAGAGGTAGAGATAGACATATTTATAGAGAGAAAGAGATGAGAAGAGAAAGAGAAAGAGAGAGATATTTATATCTCAGTCTTCCTCTCTATCTATGTGTTTCTCATTATTTCTAAATTTATCTTCCTCTCTCTCCCCTATATCTCTCTATCTTTGTCTACGCTTCTCTCTCTATTTATGCATATCTATCTTTGTCTCTATCTCTCTCTTTCACTCATATACAAAAACACTCCCTATTCCCCTTCTCTATCTCCCTCCCTCTCTCTCTCTTTCTCTCACTCTTGACCCCTCTATCCATATCTCTATATTACTCCCTCTCTCCTCTCTATCTATTGAGCTATCTCTTCCTCTCCCCATATCTCTCTCTCCATATCCATATCTTTCTCTACCTCTACCTCTACCTCTATCTCCCTATCTCGCTTTCTCCTTCCCTATCCCTCTCTATCTCTCTATATCACCCTCTATCTATTTGTCTCCCTCTATCTCTAGATATCACCCTCTATCTATTTGTCTCCCTATATCTCTAGACATGTTTCTCTCTCCTTCTCACTCTTCCTAGAACTCTATATTTATATCTCTTTTCCTCTTTATCTCTATCTCTCCATATTTCTTCTTTCATCTTTCTCTATCTCTATCTCATTATCTCTCCATCTCTCTACCATATATATCTTCCTCACTCTACTTCTCTTTATATATCACTTCCCATCTCTATATGTATCTTTCTATATATCGCTCTCTCATTCTCTAAATCTCTCTCTCTCTCTCTCTCTCTCTCTCTCTCTCTCTCTCTCTCTCTCTCTCTCTCTCTCTCTCTCTCTCTCTCTCTCTCTCTCTCTCTCTCTCCATATCCCCCTCCTCCATCTCCATCTCCATCTCCATCTCCATCTCCATCTCCATCTCCATCTCCATCTCCATATCTATCTTCCTCTATATATCTATCTCATTACCCCTCTCTTGATCTCCCCCCTCTTTCTCTCACTCTTTATATCCCTATCTCTTCCTCTTCCTCTCTTCCTATTGCAAAATTAATATGATTCGAGTAATGGGGCTTGATTATCTTCCTAATTCAGAGGTTTTGTAAGTGGATGCATAGTTGGTTTGAACTTATCATTTCTCCATTGAGACAGTTTTTGCACACCATTTTTGAGACATTTCGGTGTACCCATTGCACACCAATGTACAATTGCTAGTTATTTGTTACTTTTAAATTTTTTGTTTGTATTTAATCTCTTTTCAATTTTCTTGTTAATTTATTTTAAATTTATGCATTTTTTATATATTCTTATTTGTAATTTTATATTTTCGTACAATTTATTTTTTGATTAATTATTTATAATTTATAATTTATAATTTATATGTAAACATATAATTTATAAATTTTATGTTTACTTATAAATTATAATTTATATACTTATACTCTCTTTATAATTTATTCTCTTTTAAATTTGTTATAATTTAAAAACATATTTATTATTTGGTTATTTTCTCTTTATATATTAAATATTTTAATTTATTTTCTTCTAATTTATTTTGTTTATTGTTAAAATTATATGTTTATTTTCTTGTTATTTATAATAATTTTTGTTTATTTTTAAATTTTATTCCTATTATTTTTTTGTTTGTTTATGCCTAATTTATTGTTATGTTTTTTATAAAATATTTTTCTTTTAAACTTTGGATTTTTAATTTTTAATTTTTTGGTTCATTTAATTTTTACTATAGAGGGGGTTTTAAAACAACTTATGCCCATCAATTCGTCTAAGCTGGCCCCTTTTGATTTTATGTTTGAATTCTTTCGCCTGACTTTATTTTTCCCTATTCTAAGTTGGCCTCGTGCCCCCATGTTTAAAACAAACTTAAGCCATTGTTTGTCATCGGCCTAGGTGATGTCCCCTTATGCCTTTAATAAATGTTTTATATTGTGCAGGGAATAAATTTTAGTGACCGTTGATCAACCATCATTTGATCGTAGCCATTCCCTGCCATCCCGTGATGACCCCACCACAAAGACTCAACCGATTGTGATATCATAGGGAAGTGCCACGTGTCTCATCTGGAAGTGCTGAAGGGATGATGAAAGTGATTTAATATATCTATCGGGTTTTAATATGTTATATAGCAGGTTACTAAAGTGGTTACAAGATGCACGTGCTTCAAATCAACGATGATGTTATAATCTGGATGGAAAAGGTGCTCGATGGTCAGTGACAAGGCTGGTGATTGTGTTGAGTGAATAGGATTGTTGATTGTTGAAATCTATGGTTGCCTGCCATCGCATGATCAAAAGTTGTGAGGTCTTTATTGATCGCGATATCACGAGCGAGCGCCATGTGGATTTCTTTGGTGATGCATAATATGGTGGGCCCTTATTGCTGTGATGGAGATCATGTTAGCTTGTTTTGGCAACCGTTCGATTATTTGACATAAGTGAAAGATCGACGATTGATTTAATAGGCTTGGCTTGCTTTATATTCACTACTCTAAATGGTGCCATAATTTTAAATTTAATTAACATACTCTAAAACCTAACGAAACCAGGTTGTAGCTCGTCAAATTGGAGAAGTGAAAGGTCAATACCAGTGCTAAGGAAGAGTTTGGAGGAGTGAAAACAAGGTCAATACTAGTTCCGAGGAAGAGTTTGGAGTTAAAACAAGGTCAATACCAGTGCCGACGAAGAGTTTGGAGGAGTGAAAACAAGATCAATACCAGCGTCGAGGAAGAGTATGGAGGAGTGAAAACAAGTTCAATACCAGCACCGAGGAAGAGTATGGAGGAGTGAAAACAAGGTCAATACCAGCATCGAGGAAGAGTTTGGAGTTAAAACAAGGTCAATACTAGTGCCGACAAAGATTTTGGAGGAGTGAAAACAAGGTCAATACCAGCATAGAAGAAGAGTATGGAGGAGTGAAAACAAGGTCAATACCAGTGCCGAGGAAGAGTATGGAGGAGTGAAAACAAGGTCAATACCAGCGTTGAGGACAAGGTTGAGGGTACTCAGGGAAAATCGACGACCAAGGGACAATGAGTACTGTAAGTTTGGCATCCCCATTCTCTTTAACCTGCAAATTTCATGCCTAGTTTCCAAAGATATTCTCGTACATTGGCACCCCCATTCTCATAAAATGGTATAAGATAAGACATAAAAAATAAAATAGCTTAGTCTTTCACATTTTTATCGACCAGCCTCAGGTCATGGAAAAACTCCCATAATCTACCCACATCTTGGTTGTTGGTGGGAACATGTTATTCATTTTTGTATGACCTACCTCAAATCTCATGTCCACAAAGTTGCTAAAAACATAAAACAATAAGAAAAAATTCAAAGGTACAACTAAAAAAGGGTTATTTCCTTTTGGCCTCATCCACCTCTTATATTTCAACATACCATGGAATTATGCTTACATAACATAAACTCAAAAAAATGGAATTTTATAGGGGCAAAGGAGCCCAAGTATATGCTAGGCTAAGCTAGATCTAATGAATGGAAATAGAGGCATACAATTCTTCTTTAATACCTCCACCACAAAAATATACAAGGAAAGGTCTCCTCCCTTCTTGGTAGTGATAACCTCCTCCACACACAACCCTTAAAAATTATGAATAGAGGAATATAATCTTTGAAGAACTCAAAGTTGATTCTCTCCTACTTGATGCAATTATTCATTTTATCGTTACAAACATTTATAGTGATTACTAGAGGCACATAGACCAATTCTTCATAATAGAAGAATTTGATCATACTTTTCCAATGATGGCATTATGAGAAAACCTTAGGTTAAATGAATAATTCCTAGCTAAGTTCTTTAAATCATGTCCAACCGTATAAGAGAAGATTGTTGCTATGTGTACTTGGATACCATGGAGAAAGGCTCTTTGGGCTCTTTCATCAATCAAGGTATTGTTAAATTTTAACACCTAAAAGTGAGAGTGAAGAATCTTTCCTAGGATGTTGGCCAATTATGCTTCTCAACACCTAGATTACAAAATCCTTGTCAATATCATTGGCATCACAATTAAACCTATTGCTTGAGATAAAGTCATACAGGTAAACAAATTGTCTTTCTTGATAGTAGATACATTCTAGACAATTCAATCCTTGCATCGAAGATTGTTGAATGGCCCCAACAAACTACTCATGATTCCCTTACAATTAAGTTAAAAGTTTGACAAGGCATATGATTGCATCAAATGTCCTTTCATTCAAAAATGATGCCATGTCAAGACTTTCAAATGAAGGTATTTTTTATTTTAAATATTTCATGTCCAAAATGCTTTATAAAAGGAACATTTGCATGAAGGACCTTAATTCAAAGGTCCTTCATTAGAAGATCCTTCATATGAAGGTTCCTTTAATTCCATCCCATTATATCTCTTAGAGTTGTTAGAGATTTTTTTTTTTCGAGGTAGAGATTGGACCATGAAATAGTGTCACCATGACTCTACCAAGATATCCATCAAATTGATAAACACTGATTTAACAACCACAAATTCACAAGAAAATTGCCCCTGTCAGCCCTAGGGCATGAATTCAATGCCAATTTTATTGCTTTAATAGACCCCTAAATTCAATGAACCTCTATCATACCATGATGCACACCAATCCACCGAGTTACAATTCCAAGATAGTGGGTGGATTGGTGGATGTCATTTCTATTTAGCCCTCAAACCCTTACATAGGCACAATAGGGCAGTCCCTGTATTTGATTGTTTTCTCCCACAAAATAGTGATTGAGCACTTCAAAACAAATTCAAATGAAATGGAACACATATATTTATCTACACCAATGATCTCAGAGATTTTTAAGCTTGTACGGATATATACAACACAAAAGAACTTCAAAAAAATAGTAAAAACACAAAAAATTTCTTCAAGAACGTGGTATTTGATATGAAATTTTGGTATCAACTCCTCCAAAAATTGCAATGGGATTGGAATACAATATGATAGAAGTGGGATAATAAATGCATCATTTGAAGCAGCAAACCAATATGCAAATATGAAAGAAAGTGCTAACCCCTTAAACTGAAAAAGTTTCTTTTAACTTTAAGTTTGTTGGGTAGCCAATTCTTTTAAGTTATCAAATCCTACCATCATACATAATCAAAATGTTGTTGTTTCAAATGACTATGAGCACTGACTTTCACTATTTTAAGAGGTTGAAACCTTTTCATAGAGAATTAGAACATTGATTCGACCACTCATCCTACGTTAAAACATACCAAAAGTCTTCTAGCAATTAGACATAGGAAGATTTAAGATGACTTAAAAAAAAAAAAATTTCCAAAGCATAAACTTATGATGACTTTACCAGGCATAGTACACACTCCCTCCCCATTAACCACTTGGACATATGGAAATTAAATATAAATTTTTTGCTATTTTTAGTCATGTAGGTGTCCAATAAACCACTTGGTGGTGTTTCCCTTCAAGTTTATTTACTTGAATGAGGAGAAAAAGTCCTTTGATTACAATTAGAGAATACATTTGAGGCCTTGGTTGTGTAATTGGTGGACCATAGTCACATTTAACACTTGTTACAAGTTTTGGGAGTTAAAATGTTAAGTAGATTTGATTTGTGATGGACACATTTGGATGGTAGTAACAATAACTTGCAATCTATCAAGACTTGATTACCTTATAACCTATCAAAATTCTAGCGATGAAATGATAGATTAATCATAATGTCACCTTGGGATCACATCACCATGAAAGAACTTCATCCAACATCCTTATGAGTGCAGGCACCACCAAATAGGTATTTGTCAGATTTGTCTTCCTAGAGCGAGGAAAATTCAGGAAGAGAAGAGGAAAGTGAGACATGTAGTAGGTCTAAAAGAGGGAGATCAATTAGAGGTCAAAAGATTAGAAGAAAATTTTGTAAACGCATGGAATTTTTTCTTGCTAAAGAGGGGTCATGTTCTTATGATGATGAGAGCATAGACGACATCGAGGTTCCCTTGAGGTACAAAAATCTACGAAAACAATGGGTACCCAAGGAAATTCCTCCAATAAACACTGATCTTTGTGTCAACGAGAGGATATATCGCATAGCACCATCGTCATTAAATGGTTTAGGTCTATTTTGCATGGACGGTATAAAGGTCTATTATGAAAAAGTTACTAAATTGATGGAGTATGTTGGACCCTATTACAGTTACAAAGATCAAATGCAGCTGGTTCGATATATACGAATTATGCATAGGTATGCACTATCAGAAAATTATATACAACTAAAAGATAAGGATCAAAATAAAGGAGTGGCTAGGTACATTGACGAAAGGCCAAAAGCATCAGGGAATATTGCAAGGTTTATAAATAGTACATGACCTGGGTCAACAAATAAGCAACCATATTGAATATTCGAGGCATGAGAGGGAAACCGTGTATTTATATGTGCAATAAAATCAATAACTACAGGGGAAGAGTTGCTAATCAATTACAATTTGAATCGCTTAGATACAAACACAATTACTATGGGGGTGGTATGTACTATATACCATTTTACCCAACCTCCAATTAATGACTCCAATATACCATTTTATTATTATTATTATTTTTCATAAGTCTATTGGTTTTATTTCAGTAATGTTTTTTATATTTAATTTATGTCACAGTGGGACATTAATCATATGAGGAAGGCTCCAACCTAGAGAATAGATCGTGATCCATATTCAGGTGCTTCTACCTGACAGGTTTATCTCATTGTAATTGTACAAATTAGATACGAGAATTTTTTTTTATTATTATGTTTTTTTCATGAGTTTATTGGGTTAATTTTGATAAATTTTTTAATATTCTTGTTGCAATCGGCTGATCGGGGAAAGGCCCCAACAATACAGGAGAGCATCCATATGGAGGTGTAGTCACTATTATGCGATGATGACATCACATTTTCCACAAACCCTGTGGATATGATGAGGAAGGCCCAAAAAAAATGCAATGAAGAAATCCTTCAGTTGGTATTCATAGTGCCTCAAACAGATGAGATAAGAGAAAGGGTTAAAATATTGTCTAAGAGAGCACAAAACTTGCAAGTAAGTTGTCATGAGATCTTTAATTATAACATAAGTTCATTCATGGTTTTATATTTTGTACTCTTTTATTTCATGAACTAAAATACGTGTTGTTTTTACAAGATTATTTGCATCTTCATCATGTTGTTGGCCATGATCAAGGTACTGCAAGTGTTGCCCGGGAAGTAAGGGTTGGTACAAGTGTCAATCCTGATCTTCTTGCACATACATCACATCATCTGACCCCATCATCCATGCCTATATTGTCAACTGAAATTTCAGCAATACATACTGTGCAGGCATTCGATAGTGCACCCTCTGGCAGTGAACACATGCCACTACATGTGTCAGTACATGTACTTGGGGATGTAGAGGCCACTAGTACTAGTGATGTTTTAGCAACATTTCTTGGATCTTCCCATATTACTAGTACGGGAACATTTCCGGTCACATTTGTGGTGACCAAGGATTTCATTCCCATAAAGATAGAGAAGGTCCTAGGTACTTTAAAATGTTTTAATTATTATTATATATAATCCAATTGAAATTTACCTATTGATCACTCTTTATAGACTAATGATCCCATGATCATTTTGCAGGAAATGATGTTTTTTATAAACATCTAAGTGATGTTACATTGGAGCTCTTCGGGCCCACCATACGTACATGGTGGAATGCTCAAAATCAAGATTTAAAAGATGAGCTCATTAACCATTTAGTTGTGTTCTTCAGTGATAAAACATTCAACTGAACCAAGGTCCTTAAGAAATTTGGCACCTATCTAAAGTATGTGAGGGACCAATATAGGTCACATTTAGAGAAGAACAAAAAGTACGAGTGTCCCCCCATTATTTCAGAGAGGGAGTGGAAGGACTTGGTGTCAGATGGAAAGGAGAAGGTTGAAAAGAAAAAAGGAAAGACACCATTGGGCCAAGGAAGGTATGTGATACTATCAACAATGTAATTATATACTGATTACTCTTTCTTTTTACATAATCTAACGTATTTCAAATTTTTCATATGCTGCCTGACACATCAAAGGAAACAAAGGAAAGACTAGAAAAATATGGGCAACACAAACTTGGCTTTGGTGGTTATATGAAATTAGCCGCACGATTTGTAAGTATCAATAAATGAAATATTGCATCCAAATAATAAATTGCAAACAATTTTGGTTTTATCACACCAAAGAAGCAAAATTCATGATCTTATACAAAAATGTAGGGCTCTGATTTACAAAGAGCACCCACAGAAGAGGACCTGAAGATTTCCTTCTTGCAAGGCTATGGATCCCTAGCTGAACAGCTAAGAGTCTCAACTGGGAAAACATAATCTTCCACTGCATCCAACACACAGGTAAATAAACTCAATAAAGTTTATTTAAAATTGAATACTTGTGCAATCTATTCAATATTAATTTCCACCATAATAATGTGCCTATTTTTTTTAAATAGATAAGCAATGATAATACTACACATGACATTGTAATGCAACTTGGTGAGGGTGGAGCACAACCTACAGATGAAGGCCATGGTGTGCATCCCGATACTGGATGTATTCATGTGCTATACAAAACGTAGTATGGATTAATACAATTAAACATCTTTAATTGCATTTGGTGTATTAATCAATGTAACCTTTCATGTTTCAACTTTAGAGCATGTAGAGTGTGATCAACATGTTGAGCATGATCAGGCTAGAGAAGATCAGGAACATGATGTGGCTCCATCAGGTAAAGAGGACCACTCTAATGTTCTTTTAAACATATTTAATTGCAATTGGTGTATTAATTAATGTAACCTTTCATGTTTCAACTCTAGATCAGGATTTAGAGGGTGTTCAACATGTTGAGCATGAGGCTATAAGACAATATCAGGAACATGATGTGGCCCCATCAGGTAAAGAGCACCACTCTAATGTTCTTTTAATTAATGAAATACTTGTAACAATAATAATAAAACATATCAATTTAACATTTCTTTGCTATTGTAGCAGACCCCCCCCCTTGCAGCGGCGTCCACGTTGTGAGTATACGACTAGGAATACATTAAGATCATGAGAAGAGCTTAGAACAACTGAAGGGGGGACAAATGATTTTGAAAACGATACTCCATTTCATTTTTTTTTAGCTACAAAAAAGAAACAAAACAAAAAAGTGATTGTAATCATATTATGACAACCATATTTTTTATAATATGTAAAAACTGAAAAAATGAATGTTATATGTTAATGAACGAATGTTAATATGTTAATGAATAAATGTTATATGTTAATGAATGAATGTTATATGTTATTAATGGATGAATGAATGAATGTGAATATGTTAATGAATGAATGTTATATGTTATTAATGGATGAATGAATGATTAATGTTATATGATCGGGTATGGGGAATTGAGAGTGATGTGAGGGGGGGGGAAGGGGCCAAATGAGCTTCCACCTTCACGTGGTTGGCCTTGTTAAGTAGAGAATATTAAACTATTCTCAAAACAAAGAGAAGCTCAATAAGGTAAGTAATGCACTTTTCAATATAAGAAATGCATCGTTTGAAGCATCAAACCAATCTGCAAAGATGAAAGAAAGTGCTAACTTTTCACTATGAACATTGTGTTGTGTGTGGATTTGGTTTCAAACCTCTGTTTTTTATTTTTATTTTAGTGGTCTCATAAATTTCACTTTTGTGCATAACAGGTTAGTGGAAAATTTGACAGCTCTGAAGGGTTTAGAGGCTCGATTGAGATAGATACATGGATATTTGGATCTTGTTGTTGATGGGAGGCTTCCACTTAACCATGAAATTTTGTACCATCTGCAGGTATGCTAAAATATCTCTACTTACATTCATTCAACTTACTGTAATATAATATCTGACAAAAATCTCCTTTTCATTATACTTAGATGGATTTTCATGCCCTGTTCCAAAGCACATGTTTTAGAATAGGCAAGAAGGATGTTGGAAAGGGTTAAGGAATTTGGCTTTACACCTGCCAATTGCATAGTTTACTTCATTCATCCAGCATATTGCCAATGTGTTTCACAATTGTTGGAATCATATCCTATAATTACAGAACTAGTAAAATTAAAATATGTAAGTTTCAAATATGGCATTACATATCTTTCTATGAATTTTTGAAAGAAAATATCAAAATGGAGAAGTATTAACAAAATAATCTACATAATTTCTAAGAGATCGGGAATTTTTTTGTAGAGTTATCTTGAATATATTTAAGACAAAAGTAACTTATAGAGATTGAAGCAGAATATCGGTAGTCTAAAATCACCAGTCAACACATCTTAGTAGTATCTCAATTCAAGAGAACTAGGTCCACTATCCATTAGCTAGTAAAACAAATAAAATCAATTCATAAGATTATTCTATTCTAATAGGGTTGACTAGTTGCTTCTTTCTTTTTGATTGTCAGGAAGTCATCAATATACACTTGGTTTTCTTGCCTTCTCTTGCCTCGTGGCTAGAGAGTTTCTGCAGAAGGCATCAAAGTAACCTTCAAGATTTACAATGGCAATGAGTACAAGGTCAGTATAACTTAATGCTAATTGGGTATGATTTTATTTGTTCAAGACCAATTTAGATTCATTTTCTGCTCACACTACTTTTATTTACATTTATGTTTCGCTAATATCCATTTTCCTTTACATTCATATTCTTCTATACATATTGTGTTTACAATAATGTTTTCCTTAATTTAATCTAGGGGAGAGGACCCAATACCTGAGCATGTTTCAATAGTTGTGATAGTAGTGGTTTATATAGTGCCCAACCCTAATTATTTGATTCTTCTTACTGATCCAATTAATAATTTCCAATTACTGTGATTGATTATAAGGATTTAATCTTTACTTGATTGTGATAAACTTAGATTTTCAGGCTTGTCTCACAGGTGCTTGTTTAGATGGGTGAGGATTGTTTCTTGTGCTAAAAATATTTTTATTTGTTAATGCTAAACTTACATAGCTGAATCAAGGGGTAGAGGTTGTCCTCTTCAAATGGAATAAGAAGGAGAGTCAGAAGGGAAGATCAATCCCATCTGTAAGTTTCGTGTGTAGCTGCATTGTATGGAATTATTTTTCTTGGGTATTACTTAAATTTAAAATTTTGATTATCTGGTAAAAGTCATGTTTGCATAGAGGGTTTGGAGGCTTTATCTCACAATTCATATTGCTTGTGTCACTATGTTTTTCTATTCAATATGATATGTATCTCAAGGAGGATATGGATCTAGTTCTTGAGTAAAGTGTTTATTTTTCTATCCTAAAGCT
>VCHN02002786.1:0-16017 GCA_007115665.2 Sequoiadendron giganteum
GAGAGTCATCTACAAAAGACTTACTAGGTTTGTGCGTAGAGATTTGGCAAAAACGAGTAGAAATGGTGGTGATAAAGAGGTCGACCCCATGCTTTCTTCATGGCCGCAGCATGGCATGGCGGTTGGAGCTTCTTCATGAAGTTTCCTCAGAATGTGCAAGTGACAAAATGAAGTTAGGTTTAGGGTTATTCCGAGTGATGATGTTTTTTGACTTTATTTTTTATCATATTATCATTTCATTTGGATCTTTTACCATGATATAGTCATTAGGTCAACAAACCTAATATTCATATGGTCGACTCATAATACAATGTTCAATGGTAGTCACTAATATAAACTTTGAAAAATATGCTAAGCGACCTACTAATATGTTAGTCGACCAAGGATGCTATGAATAGTGAAGACATTTTTGCAAATATTTGCTAAGTGTGGTGCCGCCAGGTTATTTTTTATAAGGTCAGATTTATATATTACATAAGTCTTAATTTTTATTTTTTGCATATCACATTGTAAAGTTAAATAATTAAATGATAATTATAAATCATTTAATTATTTTAACTATTTTTAGTGCAAAAATAAAACTTTAAGCAAGGTGGAGTTTTCATTTTACATGGGCGGATTGATACAAACGAGGTGACTTTTGCATGCTTGGGCCCACCTTTTGTGGGATTTGCAGTTCAGTTGGAATAGTGCATGTATCAGTTATGACTTGGGAGTGAGTTTGAGCTTGAGTGGACTTGTTTTTGCATGGATTTGGGCCTCCTTTTCAGAGATATTTTCTTCTGCTCGGAATTGGCCTTGGAGTTATCACCCTTTCTTGGAGTTGGACTTTTAGTTCTTTTTACATGCCTTTTGGAAAGGCTTTTTGTATATATTGAAAAACTTATCTGTTTTTCATTAGTTCTTATTTTTCTCCTTTGCACTCTGCAAAGCGAATGATTTGTAACTCAACAATTTTTTCCAGATTAATACAATAGCAGGTTTACAGGTTATGTTAGTGTATTTTGTCCAGAGTTTTTCCTTATGTTATCATTGTGAACCAAGTATTATCCTTCTTGGATTCGGGTGTTGTGTCTTATAAATGTTCTTGATGCAAATTTACTGTGTTTTATATCGAAACCTTTAAATTTCTGTCACATTTATGAATGCATGTGCACAGAAAAACATACTTAGTTGCAGGTCAAAGATTGTGCTCATGATATATTCATTCCTTTAAGTTGTGAAAGTTTTTCCTTCATAAAGAATGAATTGTCGAGCCTTTTTCTGAATCATTTATGCACTTAAGTTATTCAATCTGAGTTGTGAAAATAGTCTCATGAAGAATCATTTGTGAAATAGTATGTTGTCTTAAATTCCATTTAGGTGTATCATCGCAGATAAAGTTTTACAACTTAGGTTTCAAGTTAAATCTTTTATCCTTTTTCCCAACAATTTACCAAAATATTAATTGGAAAAAATCATAGGAACCAACCTAGAATCTAGAGGTCTAATTCCTCATAGGATACCCACAGCCTGAAATTAGTTCCAATGTGTCAATAGATTGCTAAAATTTAATATTTTAGCATGCGGGTGCAATCTGTTTGACAACAATTTTTGGCACGCCCTGTGGGACAGAATTTAATCATTTCAAGCTACTGTTTTGGTATGTACAACAGGTTACCAGCTTCCCAGAGTAGTTTTTTCAAGTACCTGGTGACTCCGTGATCAAATTTCAAATCAGATCAGTAGCAAGCATATGAGAAATATCCAGACGAGAAGAAGCTCTTCCCCATTCGAATATTTGCAGCTGTCTTCGCCAAAAAGGAGAGGAAGGATAGCAAACAGAGTCTCTGAAAGGCCTTTAAGAAACTTGTCGATTTCTCCAAGTTTCAAAAGAGAAATAATTGTTTACATGTCAAGGAGAGGTAGATCAAACACAAGGCAACAAGGCCCGCATTCAGCTTCACCAAGCTACAGACAATCTACCTCACCTGTACCAATTTTTCAAGCTACAAATTTAAGAACACCAGTAGCTCCAATGGCTAGAGCGCATGTGTTCATACTATTCAATGGGGGGAACCCATTGAATCTGGTGCAGCATGATGATATTCTTGTTGCAGCACTTAAAAGTTTACCATTTTTCACCGATGAAGATCAAACAACACCAATCGATCATATCAGAGATATGGCTTTGCTGTGTGGAGTTCACCACGTTACACAGGAAAATGTTGCATTGAGGCTGCTAGCAGCATCTTTCAAAGGCAAAGTGCTAGGAGAAAAGTTGAGCAAGCAATTTTCAGACAACTCCGATCATCTATCTCTATTTGAAAAAATGATGACTATCAAGAGAGCGCCACAAGAACAGATGATGGATTTCAATTTTAGGTTTCAACGAACCTGGAATAGGATTTCGATAATGGTAAGACCTACTCCTGATCATGCATTTTTGTATTACCTTAGGTCATTAAATAGTGACATAGCTTTAATGATCCAGTCAATGGGGGGGTTAACACTGCCAGCAGCATATGATATTGCTATTAGAGCAGAAAACAGCCTTATACAGGCTGGTAAAATTGCACCAAGGCCACCTATGCCTATATTTCTAGATATCCACCCCTTGATGCCAATTAATTTGCCACCAATTGCCACAATTCCTGCTGAACTAGCCTTAGGCTATCAACCAACTGTCCAAAATAGTGCTTTTCCAGCATAGTCTGAGTTTCAAGAGTTAAAGGGTAATCAACAGGAGATGGCAAAGTTATTGTAGATTGTTAGCAATGACTTAGTCAGTATCAAGAGGCAACATAACCAAAATTACAGGCCTTATCAAGTACCCTTTCAGCCTAACAGACCTCCCTATCAGGCTGATAATCAAGGACAGCATAGGAATTTCAATCCTAGGCCATCATACAACCAGAACCAGCAAGCTGCCAGCTCATCAAAAGAGCTCATTCCAGTTCAGAATAATTTAGCAGATGATTACATATGGTGTTACCCATGTAATCAGCCTCACAATCAGGCTACTTGCACGAATGGTGTTATTAATCAAGCTTTGATGGTACAGAGCACATATGCTGCAGCTGAAAATACAGTGAAGGATGGTAATGATCAGAATGATCAAACACAACAAAATGATATGGATGTCGCCATGATGAATTGGCAGGGCAATGAATTTTGTGGTGTTAATCAGTTACAAAGTAAAAATCAGTCTGATGCATCTATTGCAGCAAACACAAGGTCCAAAAAGAGAGCAACAGATCTGAGACAACAACCTGTTCCTGACAAACAGCAGCCAGAAAGTGACAAACAACAAGCTGATAAGGTCAAACAGCAAGTTGTTCAGCAAAAAGTTCAAGTTTCAGCAACTAATGAAGAGCAGTCACAACTTCCTTCCTCGCAAAATGTTCATATTTTACCAAGGAAGCAACCTAACACTGCTAAAGAACAACAAAAACAAGGTGAACCAGTTAAAGATACAAGAACTCAACCAGATCCAGTGCAAAAGGAAACTGTTGTTCCCAAAGCCCAGCATAAGGTTAGCTCTCCTGCTTTTAATATTGTTGATCATATGAAGAAAGCAACAGTTAGCATCACTATGTTGGATGCATTGCACTTACCTGGGTAGAAAGAAGGTCTGCAAGAGGCGTTGGCCAAAATATCCATTTCTGACGAAACAGCCAAAGAACAGCCAAGGGTTCTTACAAATAGCTCAGACAACAAAAGGGGACAGTCAACTCAAGAGGTAAAACCACCACCCTTTTACGTTAGTCTGATTATCAGTGATAGCATAGTGCATAATTGCATGATAGATTTAGGAGCTAACAACTCAATCATGCCTAAACAGCTTGTAGACAAGCTGGGTCTTGAATATGAACCATTGACAAAAGGGGTAGTTCAGTTAGATGGAACAACCATTAAGTCCGTAGGAGTTATAAGAAACCTGCCCCTTACATTGCATGCCTGTCCTAATTTTCAAGTACTACAGGACATTTACGTTATTGATCTTCCACCTTATTTTGCCATTTGTCTGTCTAGAGATTTCACTGCAAAGTTAGGTGGTTATTTGTCATCGGACTGGACTCACATGTTTTTCAGAACTAGGTACAGTACCAGAGTTACCATTAAGTCAGAACCATTGGCCAAGGACCATATCGAACCCTATGTGCCAAATCCTATAAACGCAAACCTAGCTTTTCATGATCAGGAAGATCAATCCATGACCCTCGACCCCACTGTACCTATAGAAGGCATACCAGATATAAATTTAGATGAGTGGGCTGCCGAGAATCACAAGATTGACCCGTTCAATCTCATGGATGAAGTAGGTTTGGTCATTTATATGATTCAGGAGCCCGATATGACCATTCCAAATCTGGTCAAGCAGGAAAAAGAGTTAGAACAACAAACTGATCAGCTTTGGAAGCTATATTTTGATGGTTCCAAGAGTAAAATTGGTGCTGGTGGAGGAGCAGTGCTCATATCACCTAAAAATGACAGGTATTATTCAGCTTTCAGATTTTCTTTCAGTTGTTCAAATAATGTTGCTAAGTACGAGGCATTGATACACGGTTTAGAGTGGGCCAGAAAAAGAAAGATTAAGTGTTTACAGTTATTTGGTGATTCTGAATTAATAGCAAATCATGTAAGAAATCTGAATCTAACTAAAAATGATTTGCTGAAACTGTATAAGCATCGTGTTTGGGACTTAATTGAAGAGTTCGATGCGTTTAATTTGCAATCAGTATCCAGAAATCAGAATAAGCATGCTGATAAGCTTGTTGCCATGGGATCACAATTTGACATCCCAACTGAAGTTCATAATGTGCAGGTACAGCAATATGTGAAGGTAGTTGTTAGACCTTCAATACCTGATAATAATGTAAGCTAGCAGATTTTTGACAGCGATGAACAGATATGCCATTTTCTGATGGAAGAGGCAGAGTTTTCTATTGGAAACCAGCGCAAGTTTGATCAGCAATATGGTGATCAAATCATGCAGTTAAAGTCTAATAAACTGTCAAAATGTTTGGTGACTCTTGAGTCCATTTTCAACACTGATGACCAAGTTAGCAAAGATAAAATAGGCATCATAGTGAAGCAGGAACATTATGAACCGATAGAAATATTTAAAGATAAGCTTCTCAAGCTTGGAAAAGTCTGTACAAAGGAGGAACAACAAGATTTTATCTTACTTTGTCAAGAATTCAGCGACATATTCGCTTGGGAATATGGAGATCTGAAGGGTTTTAGCCCTGAGTTAGCTCAACATACAATTGAGTTGGAACCCAACGCAAAACCGATCAAACAGAAGCAAAGGCCCCTGAATCTGAAATTAGAACACTTGATGAAAATAGAATTGAATAAGTTAATTGAAGGAGGCATCATATTTCCAATTAAGCATACTTCTTGGGTATCTAATTTGGTGCCCGTCAGAAAGAAGAACGGAGAGATAAGACTGTGCGTTGATTTTCGTGATCTAAATAGAGCTTCACTTAAGGATCACTATCCACTGCCTTCAATGGAGCAAATATTGCAAGTTGTTTCAGGATCGAAAAGATTCTCGTTGTTGGACAGATATTCTAGTTATAACCAAATATTGGTTAAGGAGGAAGACCAGTACAAGACAGCCTTTACCACCAAGTGGGGTACTATGGCTTACAGAAAAATGCCGTTTGGATTGTCAAACGTAGGAGCAACCTTTCAGAGAGCAATGGATATGGCTCTCCAAGGTTTGATAAATAAATTTGTTCTTGTTTACTTAGATGATATCACGGTTTTCTCACGAAAAGCAAATGAACATTTTGGTCATCTTAGACAGATTTTTGAGAGATGCAGAGAATATGGAATATCTTTAAATCCAAAGAAAAGTATTTTTTCTGTCCATGAAGGTAAGCTGCTGTGTTATATTGTTTCAAAATACGGTATTTCTATTGACCCAGAACGCATTACAGCCATTCTGGCTTTACCACTTCCTGCTCATAAAAAGGGTTTGCAGAGCTTTTTAGGAAGAATAAACTTTGTTAGAAGATTTATTCCTAACATTGCAACATTGCTGCAACCTCTCACATTCATGCTGAAGAAAAACATGTAGTTTAGTTGGACGAAGGAAGGTAAGAACAGTTTTGAGCAGATTAAAGAGGCACTTGCAGCAGCCCCGACACTAATAAATCCAAACTTTGATAAAGATTTCATATTATATGCGTTTGGTAGTGTTGATACAATTTATGCCATGCTTTTTCAGCAAAATGACCAAGGACTTGAACAATCCATTGCATTCTTTAGTCAAATTTTGCATGATTACAAAACAAGATATTCATTTGTTGAAAAGCACGTGCTTGCTGTAGTAAGGAGTCTCAAAAAGTTTAGACATATGTTGTCTAACAATAAAATACATTTGCTGGTAGCTCATCCAACAGTCAAGGAATTTATGTTAAATAAGGACATAAATGACAAGTGCGCAGGCTGGATAACCAAGGTCATGGAGTACGATATCAGCATAAAGGTTACTAAGCTTGTCTGAGGTAAAGGACTGTGCGAACAGCTTGCAGAAAATGAACAGAACAACAATGAAGAGATCATCACATTTCTGAATAATGAAGAAGAACCTATTGTTTCAACTGTTCCAGTTGATTGGATTCATCAAATAATCCATTACTTGCATACTGGAGATTTCCCGGAAGGTATGGACAAATCTAAACGAAGGTATTATAGATTGCAAGCAATTCATTGTGCAGTAATAAATGATGTTTTGTATAAAAAGGACTTCAATGGAGTATTTCTCAGATGCATAAGCCCTGATCAGATTGAAAGAATTCTGGAGGAATTCCATGATGGACCTGTTGGAGGTCACTTTGCACCATGCACTATAGCTTTAAAATCCTTGAAAGCAGGGTATTATTGGCCAGACCTTTTCAAGGATGCTTATGCTTATGTCAGAAAATGTACTAAGTGTTCACTGTTTGCAGGAAAACAAAAGTTAGCAGCACTACCCTTGAATCCAATTCAGGTTGAGCAGCCATTTGGAAAGTGGGGACTTGACTTCATCGGTCCTATTAACCCACCATCAAGTGCGGGGCACAAGTGGATCTTGACAACAACAGATTACTTCACGAAATGGACGGAAGTAGTTGCTCTAAAAGATTCAAATGAGACATCAGTTTTAAATTTTTATCAAGACATAGTTTCTAGGTTTGGTACACCTGAGTCCATTATTTTAGATAATGTGTTAGCCTTTGTTGGCTTAAAGGTTTCAAATTGGTCCGTAAAGAATAACATTTATTTGAACACTTCGTCCAATTATTACCCCCAGGGTAATGGACAGGCAGAATCTACAAACAAAAATCCGATTAAGATCATTAAGAAGACAATTGAGGATAATCAGAGGTCAGGGCAGGGCAAGCTTAAATTAGCCCTTTGGGCTGATAGAGTTACACCAAAGCGGTCAACATGTTTTTCCCCATATGTTTTGGTTTATGGTAAAGAGGCCAAGCTGTCGATTTCAATAGAATTCCCAACTCTCAGCTACATAAAAGAACTGGAATTACTCAAGGAGCAGCCAATGCAAGTTAGGCTTGCTGAGTTAACAGAGTTGGATGAAATTAGGAAGGAAGCTTTTAGGAAGCTTTAGATTCATCATTCTCAGATGAAAAAGACATTCGACAGGAAAGCAGTTGCAAGAGTCTTCAATGAAGGTGACTTGGTTTTCAAATGGGATGAGTTGAAGAGCAGGCCAGACAAACATTCTAAGTTTGATGCCATGTGGGATGGCCCATACATTATAACAGCAAAGAAAGAGCATAATGCTTTCCATCTCTCAAGGTACTGTTGTGACCTTTTTCACACATCATCCCATCAAGATGGGGACCCCCTAAATTTTGCTCCATTCTGGTCTTTTGGCTTTGGTTCGCTCTCTCTCTGGTCTCTGGTCCTTCCGGGGATGTCTTGTCGTTTGACCCAGGTTAAAGTATTGTTCAAATCTGTGAAATTAGGGTTTCCCACCATCCAGGCTTTTAAGGGTCAAACCGAGTCATGAAATTGAAATCTAAGCTTAGTACAGCAGTCAGAAGACTTCCAGCAGAGTCCCCCTAAATTTT
Source organism: Sequoiadendron giganteum (assembly GCA_007115665.2). NCBI lineage: Eukaryota > Viridiplantae > Streptophyta > Pinopsida > Cupressales > Cupressaceae > Sequoiadendron > Sequoiadendron giganteum. The sequence goes on from VCHN02002786.1 coordinate 8,073, forward strand.
CACTGTATTCCGGCAACTTGCTATTTTTAGTAAGTATTCAATTTGGGACTATTTTATTGAGATTTTGGAATTCCGTCAGTTCCACTGCATCTGGGTAACATCAAGCTGCCTACACGTAAATTTTGAGCCAGATCAGATGACTTGCTATTTTTGGCAGTTCAGGCTTCAAGAGCCATTTTCAGGGTTTCCACATGAGCTTTTCAGATGCATGTCTGGAGAATCCTTCTGGGTTTTCCAAAACCTTCGCAGTGATGTAACATGCAAACCGAGATGATCACTTTCAGAGTTCAGCCTTTGGAGGCTATTTTTAGGGTTCGCATGCAGTGTTTTTCAACGCATGTCGGGTTTTTCTTTATGGGTTTTTCGAGAGCTTTGCAACAAGGTGACATGCAAGCGGAGAAGATCGAGTTTTGAGGACTTACTATTTTTAGCCAGTGCATGCATGCAGACCAGTTTTTTGGGTTTTTTGAGATCCCACGGGCAATATGACATGCAAAACCATCCGGTAGTGGATGAGTCACTTTTTCAGGCAGTTTCTATTTTTAGCGGGTACACTCTGGCAGCCGCCCCCAACACTCCAGTTCAGCAAACAGAACGACATGCAGAAGGAACGAAGTCAAACGGAGACCGTTCGGGATACATACAAGTCAAATTAGGGTTTCCACTTTTATAGGGGGTAAAATCCAAAAATAGCCGAAACGAAGCACCCCACCAATGTCAGCACACTTCAAGGTACCTGCTGGCAAAATTTGAGCGAAATCGGAGAACTTACTATTTTTAGTAAGTCAGGGCACGGCTATAAATAGCAGGTCTGCACCCGAGGTTGGCATCAGAGTGACACTCAAGCTATCAAGATCAAGCGTTGCAACTTTTAGGCAAAACGGAGCTACTGAAGTCAGAAAGTCAAAACTTACTATAAATAGCAGGTGGCTATAAATAGCAGGTCAGGGCAGAGGACTGGCAAAACAGGTTCACAAGGTGAAGAAGATCATAGGATGAAATTTTCAGGCAAAACGGAGCCTTAGAGGTTGAAAATCAAGGGACTTGCTAAAAATAGCACAACTTGCTAAAAATAGAATGCAAAAGCAATAGCAAGCAGAGACATGAAAAATATTCTAAGTATGGGAAATGAAAGCTCATGGGTCAAAATGCGCCCAGCTTCAAGGTTGATAGCTTTAAAATTTTCTAAGTATGAAACGGAAGTGGCACCCCTCAAATGCGCCCTCACCCTCAAGTTGTTGAAGATGTTGGAAAATGTTCTAAGGCATTGAAATGAAAGTGGAGGGGTAGAAATGCGCCCTCACATGAAAGCACACTACCCCATTTGCGCCCATGGTGAAAATAAAAGCAAGCCCTCTAAAATGTGCCAAGGGAAAGAATTGTTAAGTGAAATTCTTCTAAGGCATAAAACGAAAGCTTGAGGTAGTATTTGCGCCCAAGGTAAAGTGAAGACCCTCAAAGAAAATTCTAAGTCATCAAAGTGAAAGCTTATGGGTCAAAATGCGCCCACCTTCAAGACATTGAAAATGTTGAAAAAAGTTCTAAGGCACAAAATGAAAGTTGACCCCTCCAAGTGCGCCCTCAAGTTGAAAGTTCATGTATCAAAATGTGCCCATCTCCACCAAGGAAATGCGCCCAAGTTGACAAGGTTAAATGCACCCTCACTTGAAAGTACCACCCCTCATTTGCGCCCATGGAGGTAATGAAGTAAAAAGCGGCTAAGTATGAAATTGAAAGCCCACTTAGCAAAAGGCGCCCTCAATTGAAAGTGAGCTAGTCAAAATGCGCCCAAGAAGGATGTGGTGACTTCAAAATTGTCTAAGGCGTGTAAAATAAAAGTTCACCCTATGAAATGCGCCCTCAAGTGAAAGCTCGACCTAGTAAATGCGCCCACCTTGCAAGAGTTGTTAAGTGAAATTCTTCTAAGGCATGAAATAAGAGGTTGATAGCTTTAAAACGCCTATGTATGGAAATTAAAAGTGGACATGCCTAAATACGCCCAAGAAAATCAAGTTAGGAGCCTTGAAAATTTCTAAGGCAAGGAAATGAAAGCTGGAAGTGGTGAATGCGCCAAAGGAAGGTGATGACTTAAAAAAGGTTTCTAAGTGTTGAAAACGAAAGTGCCAAGGTAAGAATGCTCCCTTGAAGGGGTTGATGAAATTAAAAATTCCTAAGGCCTGGAAATTTAAATTTCAATAAGAAAGAAATCCGCCCTTGAAGTGTTGAGAGGTTGGAAAAATAAACTAAGGTGTGGGAATTTAAAATATTCTAAAAGTGGACTCCACATAAAAAAATATACGCCTAAGGGAGGATGAGATTTTTTTTTTAAATTTTCACAAGGCATGGAGATTTTTTAATCAGATAAGAAATATACCAAAGGTCAAGTACACCAACAGAGAAAATGTTAGAAAATTTTTCTAAGTGAGATAACATTTCACTAGGGAAAAATACGCCCTTGGCATGGAAGGATGATTTGATGAGTTTTAAAATTTTCCAAAGGCAGTTGAAGGATGACGAATTTTTTTCCAAGGGGAAGATTTAATATTGATGAATATTTTCCATGGGTCAAATGGAAAATTAAATGAACCTCTTTAAACGGCACCCGTGAATTGATAGAATTTTAAAATTAATTTCCTAAGGGAAATTTTAATATTTTCAGAGGAATTTCGTTTTGCCTAGATTATTTTCCTAACGGAAATTAAATCTCAGAGGAGGAATTATTTCAAGCAGGCAAATAATTTTTAATCACCCGGAGTCGAATATCTTAAAGAGAAAATTTAAAATGTCTAAGGCAAATTTTATGAAATCGAGGATTTAAATGACAGACATTTTAAAAGTTGGAAATAAATTTACAACTCCCACGGATTTTTTGAGTTGAATTCAATTAAACACTGTGAGAATTTTTAAATGAAAATTTCAAACCGAATCAAGTGTTTTTTCTCGCGAGTTGTTTAAATCACCAAGAGTTGACTGGCGGACTAAGAGGAAAAATTCGAATTTTTACAAGGAAGGAATCATTATTAATGGCAACTGCCATAATGACCGGCTGACGACTAGCCCACTACTACGCTTGAATTAGAAGATTCCGAACGAAGAGAGTGGAAAATTGATGAAGGTGCTAAAAATAGCCCCAGCACTACTTAGCAGGATTCTCCGAGAAGAATTATTTAAACAATCTCTTCTCTCATTTCTCCTCACTTTTTTTTGAAGTTGAAGTTGCTGAAGAAGTTCTTGAAATATTTTCGAAGTTGTTGAGGAGAGAATTTCTTTGAAAGTTTATTTTATTTCGGAGTGTTGAGTTGCTGAAAGTGCGAAGTTGCTGAAGAAATTTCTATTTGCCGAAGAGCTGAGAGCTTGTTGCTGCAATTTTGAAGATTGAAGTTGTTTTCCGGAGCTGCTGGAGGTTTATTTTCGAAAGTACTGCAAAGTGCTTGCTGCAGATTTTTACTTATTCGAGCTGCTAGAAGTTGAAAGTTGCTGAGGTTGACGAAGTCGAAACAAAGGATTTAATTCATTTTGTGCTGAGAAAGTATCCACATTGCTGAAAGTTGGTAGTTGGCTGCAATTTTCTTCGCCAGTCGGAAGTGCAGTCGTTGAAAGCTTCTTTATAAGCTTGAAGTTTTTATACAGTACGAGGTTTGGAGTTAGTAATTTATGCTGAGAGTTTTTATTTTCAAAAAGCTAACTCCACGTTCGCAGCCGTCTCGGAGGTTACTTCATTTTATTTAAAAATCTGCAGCCTAGCTTATTGCTATTCTATTTTATTTTGCAGATGGCCGGAGCAAAGGATGTTGCAGGAACAAGCAGAGCCGCAGGCAGAGTTGCAAACACTGAAGCAAGCAAGGCTGGCTCATCCCGACAAGCAATGATTAAAAGGCTCGCTAAGCCATTTCTCCCAAAGTCAGCAATAGTTTCAAAGTTGGCGGGATTAAATGACACCAACCTTGGTTCATTTAATCTAAATGCACTAAAATCGAGGATGTTCGGGCTAGGGGGCCATCAACCATCAGTCACGGCACATAATATAATGAAGAGTGGAATCTACGTAGCTGCTAGTTTTCCGCCAGCAATTCAGTGTCTGGAGCTAATTATGGAGTACGCCAATCACTACAAGCCAGAACGTAGGACGATTGTCTCTCCGGATGGTAAACTGCTCGCCAACTTCACACCGGATGCCATCGGAGAGGCATTTGGGATTCTGACTGCTGAGGAGATGTTATACAGGACAAATAAGAGGGCAGATAAGATGTACTCTTCCTCTTTCAAAAGAGTCACTGTAGTCATCAACAGAGTTTGGATGCAGAAGCCGAGGCCACCCTGCACTAAGCTCCCAAAGCAGATAATTTCTGAGGACGTGAAACAAGAATACTGTGATTTGATAATGATGCTGAGCCGGGTAAATGGGAGTGCACAGGCTTACATTTTCGAGCCTTGGATGTTCTACTTCATCGAGATTATCTTGGAGGGAAAGGAGTGTGTCGATTAGGCTAGGATGATTAGCAACCACATCGATGAGCAATTCAGGAGCCTGAGGGTGACGAAGACTTTCTACATGAGCTCATATGTAATTTACATGTTGGCCAAAATGACTAAGTACAGAGGGATTTCGTACAAGGAGCCAATCGGCTGCGCCCCTAGTCAATTCAAAATCCATGAAGCCTGCACACAGCTACATTTAGCTAACATTGCCAACTATAAATGGGCAAATGATGCATTCACAATGCACATTGCAAGGACACTTCAATAGAGGACGCAACAGAGAATATCTAAAAAAGCACAGACATTGATTGAGGAATATGGGTATTGGCTCATCCAATTCCCGAAATTCACATATATTAGGCTGCAGGGGTTCACTTCGTATCCGTATCAGTTACCACGATACCCCACTGATCACATAGTAATGCTTGAGGTATCTAGGCAATTGATTGCCTACGATAAGATTCAGAAAAAGAAAAAGAAGGGTGGACTTGATTTCCCTATCACCATGGGAAATTCCATTGAGGTGTGTCCCTCTTTACAGGCAGCCCGAGAGGCAGAGGACGAGCTGCAATCTTATCATTTGTCATATCACACAGGCAGGCAGGATTTCGATCCTTACAGGAACATCCGGATGATACAGAACATTGAATACCGGCACAGAGCTCATCTGGAGGACTTTTGGGCAAATGCAGTGGATGAGGCTGAGATAAGAAGAAGGATGTTTTGTAGACTTCCTCTCAAGTTGATTAGATAATGTGAGATTATTCCAGTTCCCGACCAGGTGGAGGAGGATGTCAACGTTATGCAGCCCGACTATGGTTCAGTTAGGGATACTCCTGTCCCACCACCTGATTGGTCCGAGCCAGAGATCATGGACTTGGACACGCTTTCTATCCCGGTGATGACTTTTACCAGGACTTGGGTCGACAGACATGTATGCAGACTCAAGAGCAAGTCAATCGCCCTTACTTATAGCTTGATGGGTGACCCAAGGCCGTTATCGGTAAAAAGGGGGAAACAAATTGCTCAGACATCGAGGGCACAAGTAGAAGTGCCAACCCAACCGATACCGTTGAGGATAGAACAAGCATCACCCGTGCACTCACAAACTCAGTCTTCGAGTTTGAGAGTGGTTTCATTATTTGCCGATCAGAGGGCAGGATTGGAGGAAGAGTGGGGACTTGAGGAGGTAGATCAGCCCAACGCCCGGGAATCAGCTAGTGTCAGTCTATCCAGGGGCGGCCAATAGGAGGAGGAAGAGGAAACAATGGCCGACACCCATTTTCAGCAGATGTTGGACACGGCTTTGGAAGAAGAAGAAAACACAGAACAGGGGACCCAAGGGTCGGGAGATACCCAGCTTATAGAGGAGGATGAGCCCGTGCAAACCAGTGCAAGAAGGGAGGAAGTGCACGAGATGGAGGCAACAGAAGAACAACCCCTTGTCATTTGTAATCCACAGCAGACAGTGCCTGATTGGCTTTCCGACAGAATGAGGAGAGAACCCGAGGATGATACGGATCCGACCATTGAGATGGAGGAGTTCCTCAGGAGGATCAGCGCGCCACCAGAGAAGAAAAGGGCCCGAAAGTTTTCAAAGATCTCGACTGACGAGTCAGGCTCTCGCACGCTTCAGGTGGCTATTCCGAGGGAAGATTGTGATCGAATCGAGGAGAGGCCTGAAAATTACGTGATCACCACAGTAGAGTTGGGTCGTCCTACGGGAGCCCAAGTTATCGAGGAGTTCGATAACTCCTATCAGGCATTGAAGGATCAGTTGCTCCACACGGAGGGGAAGTATAAGAAATTGAAGAAGGAGCACAAAACCTTGATAAGATACGTGCAAAATCTAGCACGTCCAGGTGAACCAGCAAACCCAGCAGTAGAACGTCCATCAGAGCTTCCGAAGGAGTCAGTTGTTGCCTTAGAGGATTTGAAGAAAATGGAAAGCGAGGAAGGACAAGTGGGTTAGCCGTGTTCATATCGAGACGGGGAAATTCATGGAGGACCTTGCCGATGCTTATCGACAGGCCTCAAATATTTTGGCACGGATGGATATAGTAGATCAGGCCTGGGGTGATACTCGCATCTATCAAACGAAGACTGTACTTCGTTTGGGGGCTTTGATGCATGTACCTCTAGAAACCTTGGTGGATGGAGGTGTAATTCAGAGAGGTGATAGGTATGATTTCACCAGTTGGTACTCCTCGGTGGTCACAGGCCGTGGATTTCACGACGCAGCAAGGGCAGATTCAGTTAAAGTGAGGAAAGCAATGGGCAGCATCTTGGGGGGAGTCCTCAATACATTAGAAGCCATATTTGCTAGAAAGTTGGTCCCAGAGGAGATAACTGCTGATGGCTTGAAAAGTAGATTGCCTCCATTCTTCTCAGCTGCGAGGTCACTTGTTCTGGATGACTTTGAGAATGTCTCCACGTTCTCTAGTATAATTCAGCATACCCAGGACGCCTTAGTGACATGGAAATCTTACACCGAGATCTGAGATACGACGGTAGCGGAGTCTTGGAGTTCAGCTCAACCATATTCCGCAGAATCTCACGCACGGAGGTTGGCGGTATTAGCGGTTGATGCAGTTTGCTATCCCGGAAGAAAGGCCGGTGAGCAGCGGCTGCTTGATGAGAGATCTTCTTGATGACAGTAGTGGGCATTAATTGCTCATTATGATTCCTGCAGGGGAGTGGAGAATATTCTGTGCATTCATTGCCCACTCCTCTTTGTGGCGGTTTTTAGGGCAGAAACCCTAATCAGGGCATAGGTGGCTCGATCTAACCCTTCATTGTAATTTGATCTAAACCGTCCACTGAATTGGACTTATTATAAAAGGGGCATCCCCCCTCATTTGTGAAGAATTAGACATTAGATCAAGAGTTGAATCAGAGCTAGAGAGTAGAAGGCATATAGCATTTAGCTTAGAAGTTAGCTTTAGATTGAGGAGGGAAGAAAACTTTCCTTTGAAAGTTTTGTAAAAGGTTGTTTTGAACACTTTTCATAATACAAAGAGTTTCATTGCTTGGTGATTTCTTCTTTGTTATGAGTAGCTAGCAAGGCCATTTCGTCTTTCCAATTCAAGGTAGATAGAGTAAAATAGATTTCTATTTCATGCAAGTAGTTGTTAATTGTGGAGTGTGGCGTTGTGATTTGAGCATATCTTCTTTCATCCATACCACTAGCGGGCTTACTGATGGTAAGTTTGCCTTGCGTGGTCAACTGGAGTATCAGCACTTAACTTCGATTGTGGTTCATATGTTTGCATGCGTCGTATTGATGGTATGAACATGTTGCGTCATAGTTTGAACACTTTTCTCATCCTTTGAAGATTGCACCAACTTTGTCGGAGTTGTTCGAAAGGAGACAAAGCAAAGTTTGGTTTGAAGATTGTTTAAGTCGATCCTCATCCTCCACCCTTTAGAAGTAGATTTGTAGAATCCCTCTCCCTATCCCCTTTAA
>VCHN02004884.1:0-10856 GCA_007115665.2 Sequoiadendron giganteum
GTGGCAATGGGCTTTCTGTTATCAACCATAGCTACCATGCTCTTCATGAAGCGCTTTGAGAAAGATACTCTTTTCTTTACCTATGTTAATGGTCTCATGTAGGCATTTGAGGACATATATATGGTTGTGAACTTGTGGTCCTAATTCTTTGAGGCCATGCAGCAATATTGCTTTGTTTGGTTAAAGCCTGATCTACAAACTAGTTAGATGAGTAGAAGTAGCAATCGCACCTTGGTGTGCTATGGGTACCCCAAAGAGGTGTGGAAGGTTAATTATGAAAAAAATTAGTCCATTTTTTGCATGCATTTGTGTAATACATGAGATCTAATGGTAGATCATTTAGCAATTATGCATTCACTTACAGGGATTGAAACACAACTGAAACAAAACCTTTGAATTAGGAAGATAATTAAGCTCCATTATTAATAGGATAAGAAGAGATAGAGAGGAAGAAATAGAGAGAGGAAGAGGAAGAGGAAGAGGTAGAGAGAGATATCAATAGTGAGAGAGTGATAGAGATATAGAGATATAAGGAGATATAGAGAGAGGGAGGGAGGAAGAGAGAGAGAGAGAGAGATAAAGAGACAGATAGATATACAAATAGAGAGAGATAGGATAGAAAGATAGATAGCGGGATAGGGAGGGAGCGAGAGAGGGAGAGATGGGGAGAGATGGAGAGAGGGAGAGAAAGGGAGATAGGTAGAGGGAGAGAGAGAGAGACGAGAGGGAGAGAGGGAGAGAGAAACGAGGGGGGAGATAAAAGTTCAAGGTATAATTAGTCTACAATAATTAATTTTTTTATTGAACAAATATAATTATAAATTGAACTACTTCTAATAACTTTTACTTACTATTGTAATTTCACAAAATAGACAAATAATTAAAATAATTTCAAATTTTAACCTAGATTAAAAACTAAAACAGAGTAAAATATTGTGTTTATATAGTTTGTATTAAAATATTATATTATTAAATTATATATCTAAATTAAATATATCATATGTTTACTAAATATATCATATGTTTAATATACTTATAGTAGAATATTTATATACTTATTATGCAATTATGTTTATTTTATAAATCAAATAGACAAATATTTATGTTTCTTATTATATAGTATTTAATAAAATGTAAATTATTAAATATATTTTAATAAATTATTGTATTGTAAAATTATATATTTAATATTTATGTATATTTATTATTTAATTGTATATGTTTAATATTTATATACTTATTATTCAATTATGTTTATTTTATAAATATAATTTTTATATTTATTAGTATATAATATTTAGTAGAATGTAAATTAGTAAATATATTTTGAAAAATTATTATATTATAAATTATATATTTGATATTTATTTATATTAATTATTTAATTACATATTTATTTATAATGATGCACTTTATATCATATCAAATTTTATATATAATAATAATAATAAATGTTTATATTGTATATAATACAATTTGTACTTTAGTAATTTATATTATATAAAAAATAATACATAATAATAATTCAATTTATATTAGATTGAAAAAAATACAAAACAGGCAAATTAATATTTCCATCAAACCAATTAAAATACTAGTCATCAATGCTCAATAGACAGCAGAGCATTAAGCTTGTTTGTTTCCTTTTGGAATGGAACCCTTTTTGTTGAAAATTCTAACCCTCTTGTACACCAATCTCCTAAAGGAAGTTCTCGAGTTAGGAGACCAAACTTCCTGAAAAGGACAGGTCTTCTAGGACTGTTGTTTTCCTTGCCGCTGACAAAAGTAAGAATAAAAACTTGTATGGAACACTACCAACCAACAAATCGAAATTCACAAAATTATGAAAAAATGATGATATGTTCCCTTCCAAGATTCCTTCACCAGACAAAGAAAGTAAATTTCTCGACTCTATGTGGAGGACATAAAAAGCCAGAATCTTACCACTCTACCTAATTGCCTTCCATCATTTAGAGATGATCCATAAATCACTGGATTGATAATCCTATTGAAACATCATTAATGGATTTCTGATGTTAGCCCTACCTACAGTTCATCAAACTACTCTATAGGCTTCTATCTCACATGTGGCAGATATAATATGAATGAAACATCAAAGAATCAGATAAAAAAACCAGTAATACAAGTCAAGTGAAAATATCATAGTCACATAACAAGAGATTTCCTCCAGAGAAAACCCAAACAGGTAGAAAAACTTCATTAAGAGTATGCTTATGGCATCACTCACTATTCAGTGCCATTACATGAAGGGTTTGCCATAAAAATCGACTTACAGGCCTGCAAACAATAGTACAGCTTACCCTGTCTCTAGTCTACCATTGCAATCCAAATTTACCTTGCAACACACCATTTGTTTCTTCAACACAACAATAATAGTGCTCTTCTTAGATAAATGAACCCACACAAAAGGTATTCAACTATCTTTTATCGTTCTCTGTCATTCATTGATGGGATATGGTTCAGTTGCCTTAGAATGGCAACAGCCATCCTTGGATAGCCATTCAACTATCCACATGGGAACCCAAACAAACTATTTGGCACTCTAACAACCTCTAATAAAGAATACAAGGTGTTTGCTGCCTACCAAATTGACATGAGACACCATCGCTCCATGGAATGAAAACAGTCAAAAGGATGTTTGTTGCCCAATGCAGGTAAACAACAAACTCAACCCTTCAATATGATCAACGAACAAGGAACAAAATCATCCCTCTTGTGGTCTTATGCCCTAAAATGCCTTTCAACAATAATAACCACCAAAACTAAAATGAAATGAATGAAGACTTTGTAATATCCCCATTTTAGCCCATTATTTTTTTTGTTAGATTAGCCTATTATTGGCCCTCGTAGACTAATACCGATTGTTAGAGGGTCCCGGTTGGTAGTTATCAAAGCGTTTTCATCTTCGGAGCTTAGTTTGGTTCAGGATTGGCCTTCATTTGACTCGGTTTCTCACACTTACTATTTATAGTAAGTCACATTGTCAGTGGAGTCCAGTATTGCTAATAATAGAAAGGCAATTGGTTGGGTAGTTGACACAGTGGTTGACCACCTGGCTCTAACAGGGCAAAACAATGATGAATATTAATGAAGTTATGCATTTTTAATTATTATTAAAGTTGACTTTAATAATAATTAATGTTCTCTAAATGCACATGTTATAAAGTCACTTTATGACTTCATTAAACTGGGGGCCAAGTATGTATTAAAGACAACTTATTTATTTACCTAGTTTTGGCACCCTCATTATGAGACCTTATAAAGGTTATTAAAATATTATAAACCAAAGTTATAAATAATTAAGTTGGGTGCCTCATTCAATAAAAGGCGAAATGCACAACCAAGCAAATTATATTATATTTTTAATGATTTAAATTCCTCTTGGAAGTCGTGCCTTTTTGGAGAAATATATAAAAGCCCCGTCTAAAGGAAATAAGGCATTCATTCGATCATATTAAACTTGTGTTTTTTACATTTTTGGAGTTTGTGCTGTGAGGAGAAGGCTAGGGTTTCATCCATTTTGATCATTGAAAACGTTAACTCTCTTTGATTTTGCATTTCTGAGGTGGTGAAAAATCCTCTAAAGAATTGCCAGGTGATTTGGCTTTATTCAGGAGTCAAAACAGAGCTTATTAGTGAGGATTCATTCAAGGTTTCAGGCAGATTGGAAGGGTTTTCATTGTTAAATCTGAGAAGTATCACTTTCGTATGCATTTACTCATTGCTGTGAGCTTCCTACAGGCCGTACTATTGTGTATTCAGTGTCTGCAACAGCATTTGTACCCAGTCGTACAGTCCACAGGCCAGGCATGTCTTCCCTAGGCCAAAATGCCTAGCATTTTGAGGCTATTTCATCTTGGTTGCAGGCATCTAGAATCAATTAAGGCAGCATTTAATAATTTCAGGGTGGAGAATCTTCAATTTGCAGCAAAACGATTGATCTCAGGTTCATCTTATTTGCTGTTTGAGTTTCAGAATCTTGTAATATCACTTTGTAATCATTTGGACTGGAGAAATCAAATAAGAGGTCCTTTATATGCCGCTGTCATTAAAATCTCAGTTTATTGCATTAAGTAGTCTCATTGCATTTAATAGATTATATCTCTTTATGCATTGTTATCTGGCATTTTATTGTGAAAATACAGAAAAACCATATATTGTTGAAAAAACATAACAAAAATACAACATTTGCATAGCATTCTGTAGTTGGAGAACAAGAGGGTTCTTACATTGGTATCAGAGCAGTTATCCTACCAGCCTATGCAGTATTAGTTTTCATGAGCGGAGATAATTTATTGTATACCAGAGGAAGAGGAACAGGTCATTGGGAACCACCCCCGATTCCTGAGGGTGATACAACTTCAGGTATTTTGAGCATACACAGTTCTAGCTCCAATGATAGTGACGATAGTATTACAGATCTTATGGCAGATAGAGAGGTTTTGAAGGAGGCACCTAAGGACATAGGAAAGGAACATGCTAGGTCAGTGAGTCCTGAGACGGAGTTTAGGAGGAGGCATGAGAATATGATGGATATGATGTCTCAGCTTGTGGGTACCATAAGACAATTTATTCCACAGCAGCAGGTGTTTCAACTAGGATAGACTAGTGGCACTGCAGAGGTAGAGCAGCCTCGTGTGACAGTTCATCAAAATTCTTCTCCTAGTGGTTTTGAGCGTAGGCCCAACCAGCCTACTTTTATTGCTAGGGAGATTCCTCCAGTCTAGCAAGTGGAGTAGCAAGCTCCTCAGCCAGAGTTTCAAACACCCCATCCTCTTTCAACTGCTGATGTTACCAGACACTATGCAGATTACATGACACTTTCTCCTGAGATTAGACAGGCTTTGACTTTGCATGAGTTTTTGGATGCTAAGAAACCCAGAGGTGGAGGTAGAGTTGAGTATAGGGCGCCACAGGCACCACCACCACCACAGGTTAATAGAGACCTCTCGTAGGCTGTGAACAAGATTTCCTCTCCTCACTTTGATGGCAATGACAAGTGCACTGCAAGATCTTGGGTGCAGAAATTGGATAACTATTTATCATTGAGACCCATGCATGAGGACGAGGCTATCAAGTTTGCTACTTTGCATTTTGATGGGTTAGCTCATGATTGGTGGCATCATGGGATGTTCAACCTAAAGCATCATCTGGTTAATACTTATTAGGAGTTCACACATAGGCTCATTGAGCGTTTTGATAAGAAAGATCCAAAAATCTATTTCAGGGAGCTTGCTCAGCTTAGACAAGTGGGCAGTTTGGCGTCTTATATAAGTGAATTTCAGAAAATTTCAATCATGGTCACTGGTGTTTCAGAGAGGAGATTTGTCATAATGTTTACTGAAGGTTTGTTGGAGCCTATGAGAGGATGGATCAAAGCATTTGGCCCCCCTTGACTCCAGGAAGCTATGAGGAAGGCCAGGAGTATGGAGCTTGTAGCCCCAAAAAGCAAGTCCACTCCTAAAGATGTTACCTCTTCCAGCAATGAGAGTCACCAACCAGTTGCAGACACAAAGAAAAAAGCAGCAACAAAACTTGATGATGCAACTCATGATGAATTGAAAAGGAAACAGCTTTGTTATTGGGCAAGGAGCCCTACAACAAAGAGCATGACTGTCCTTTGAGGCTGAAGGGCAAAGCTAACTGCATGATGTGGGTTTACTATGAGGATGTTGAGAAAAAATTTCAGACTAGCAAGCTGTTTCAAAGAATAATTATGCTGGAAATTGTTAGTTTTAGACCAGAAATGTAAATAAGCAGAAATGCAACACACTGAATAAAGAACACAGCAAATTACCTTGGGAAAAACCTCTTTGAGGGAGAAAAACCCAGCTAAATATATCTCTTATATATAGAAAGAATAAGAGCAGAAATCTGCTTATAAGTCAGACCCTACTCAAGGGCGAATTTGATGCAATAAATAGTGAAACCTCTCCTTGATACAAATGAATATAATTCTCCTTGAAATCTGATCTGCTACTGAAGATGGCGATCTGCTGCTAAAGTGTGAACTTCTTCTTGAAAGTGCGAATTGAATTGAGAATGAATTTATGTGTAAATGAATGATCTTCACCTTGTATATATACAACTCTAGGCGACTTCTTCTCTAGGTCAGCCTCTTAAAAAACATATATATATATATATAAAATATCATTTGTAAATCAAGGCCGACCTGCCTTGTGAATCATTTATTTGATTTTTGATTAGGAGAAAATATCTCCTGATGATACAAACACTAACACTCCCTCTTAGCTAGGGAGGTATTTTCCAGATATCCTTGGCATGGAGTTTCTCAACATGACACCCACAATGGCTACACCCATTTGTGGAAAAGCGTTCATCACGGAGTCTATCAACGTGATGTTGTCATGGAGTCTCTCAACATGACGTCCACCATGGCTACTCCCATGTGTGGAAAGAAACACATGTACAAGTGTCCATCACGGAGTCTCTCAACGTGATGTCGTCATGGAGTCTCTCAACATGACGTCCACCATGGCTACTCTCATGTGTGGAAAAACACAAGTACAAATAGTTCATCACGGAGTCTCTCAATGTGATGTCGTCATGGAGTCTCTCAACATGACGTCCACCATGGCTACTCCCATTTGTGGAAAGAACCACATCTCCGTCTCAGAGGTGTAGGAGGGCTTTCACCTCATATTTCTCCGTCTCAGAGGAATATGCATTATAGCAAGGCTCACTAATGCAGAGTCTCCCTCTCAGAGTCTCCCTCTCAGCAAGGGTGACATTCTCCACTACCCCAAGCTTGTCTCAAAAATATGCAAACTTCACTTTGGAAAGAGGCTTGGTGAGAATATCAGCTATCTGATCATCAATGCAAATGTACTTGAGTTGAATTGATTTCCTCAGCACCATGTCTCTGATGTAATGATACTTGATCTCCACATGCTTTCTCCTAGCATGAAACACTGGATTTACTAAGAGCTTCACACAGCTTTGATTATCACAATGAATCATAGTTGGCTCCAATGTTTGACCAAACAATCCTGCAAGGAGCTTTTGAAGCTACACTGCTTCTCGAACTGCCACACATGCTGCAATATATTCAGCCTCTACAATGCTTAGTGCCACAGAAGTTTGCTTCGTGCTACACCAAGAAATCATGGCAGACCCCAAATTGAAGCAACATCCAGAGGTGCTCTTTCAATCAGTTACACTCCCGGCCCAATCAAAATCAATATAGCCCTGTAACTTTAGATCTTCATTGGAAGTATATCTCAAGCCATATCCCACAATGCCACGCAAGTATCTCAAAATATGCTTTGCAGCAACTAGATGTATTTGTCTTGGCTCACACACGAATTGACTGAGAGCACTCACAACATAACAAATGTCTCGTCTAGTGTTGACTAGATACATTAATGATCCAATCAATTGTATATACATGGTGGGATCTACCAAATCTGAATCAGCTGTTGAGTCACTCAACTTCTTCAAATTTGTCTCCATAGGTGTAAACATGGATTTGCAATCCATCATCCCAAATCTCTTCAAGATGTCTATAGTGTATTTCCCTTGACTTAGAATAATCTCATTAGGTCTTTGCCACACTTCCAGCCCCAAGAAGTAATGCATAAGACCAAGATCCTTCATCTCAAACTCGGAGGATAACTCTTTCTTGCATTTAACAATGAGATACTCTGCTCCAATGAGAAACAAATCATCAACATAAAGAACCAATATCAAAGCCTCGCCATCAACTATCTTGAAGTAAAGATTGGAATTTGCATCATTCTTGGAGAATCCCAAATTCATCAAATATCTATCAATCCTTTCATACCATGCTCGAGGTGCTTGCTTAAGGCCGTGCAATGCCTTCTTCAATCTGCATACATGAGACTCCTTCCCATGAATCACAAAACCATCTGGCTGCTCAATGTACACTTCTTCTTCAATCACACCATTAAGAAATGCAATCTTTACGTCCATTTGATGTAACTTCCAGCCTTTAGCGAATGCAATAGCAATAATTGTCTGGATAGAAGGGTATCGAGCAACAGGAGCAAATGTCTCCTCGTAATCTATTCCATCCTTCTGAGAGAAACCTCTTGCCACAAATCTCGCCTTGTGTTTCTCAATGCTGCCATCAACTGCATGCTTGATTTTGTAGAGCCATTTGGAAGACACTACCGATTTCCCTTCAGGTCTTGGAACAATATCCCATACATCATTCTTAATGATGGACTGATATTCCTCTACCATTGCATCTTTCCATACCTGCTGATTGGATGCATCCTCGAAGCTAGAAGGCTCAAAATCAATGATGTGACTCATCAATGCCACATAGCCTGGAAACTTTTGTAGTCTCTTGCTTTCCCTAAAGGTGCCTTGAGGAGCTACATACATTTCTGCCTCTTGCATAGTTTGTCGAGCCCATAGAGGCCTCTTCCGACTTACGGCAATGTCTCTAGGCCCATCAGTTGGATCTATAGGATCAACTAGATCAATAGTCTCGATCGGTTCATTTGACTCCCTCTAAATGTCAAGAGTGTGATCAGGAGATATGTCCATATCTTGAGAAGCCTCTTGCTCTTCACTGTCTATCTCCATGTAAGACCCTTTAGATCTTTTGAAGGCTACTTCCTCTTCAAAGGAGACATCCATGTTGATCTCAATTTGTTTCTTCCCTGGAATATAGACTTTGTAGGCCTTTGAAGACTCACTGTATCCCAAAAATATACCTTTCTTGCCTGAAGGTTCTAGCTTTGATCTTTTATCCTTGGGCACATGAATGTAAACAGGACAACCAAAAATTCTTAAATGACTAACCTCAAGTTTCACACCTGTGAAGGCCTCTTCAGGAGTCATCTTTCTCAGTATTCAATGAGGGCTTTTGTTCTGAACATACACAACAGTTTTGGAAGCTTCTACTCATAGGAAGGTCTGTTAATCTTGTTCATGAATCATAGCCTTGGCTTCCTCAACTATGGATCTATTCTTTCTTTCGGAAAATCCATTTTGCTAAGGGTTGTACGAAACACAAAACTCCCTCTTGATCCCTGCCTCAATGCAAAAATTACGAAAAACTCCAAAAGTGTATTCTCCTCCATTGTCTGATCTCAAAACCTTAATCTTTTCCTAGACATGTTTTCAACTTGAGCCTTGAATTCTTTGAATCTATTAATTTCTTCTTCAGACTCCTTAGATTTCAAGAAGTAAATCCAAGTCTTTCGAGAATAGTTATCAATGAAAATCACATAATACCAAAATCCACTCAAAGATGCCATAGGCATTGGTCCACATAAATCAAAATGAACAAGATCTAAAATTCCCTTTGATCTATTATCACTACTATAAAAGGGACTCTTGATATTCTTACCAAGTGCACATCCTCTGCAAATGCCATCGTGCTCCAAACTGAGCTTTGGTAGACCAATAACTACCTTCTCCATAGATGGAAGAGCTTTGAATTGTAAGTGAGCAGGTCTCCTTTGTCATAGCTCACTCGAACCGATAGAGTCGTGCAATAATGCCTGAACTGGACAAATAGAAAGTCTATATAGGCTCTCTTGACGAACACCAATCACACGAGCTGATTTGATACTAGAGTTCTTAGGCCAAGCAAGAACTTTCCCTTCAAAAAAAGCAACCCGATACCCTTTGTCCTCCAATGCTGAAATAGAGACAAGATTTCTTTTGATTCCTGGTACAAACAAGACATCACTCAAATGAAGAGGGATGCCAGAATCTAGATGAAGAGAGGTAGCCCCAACTCCTTTTACAGAATAACAAGCATCATCTCCAATTATCACTTGCAAGTTGGTTTCTCTCTGTACCAAGTCCATAAGATGCTCTCGATATCTTGTAATGTGACAAGAAGCACCACTATCTATCAACCAAGTGTCACTGTCAGTTAGAACATTGCTTGAAAGAGCGGAGATGAATAGAAATCCCCCAAAGTTGTCTCTAAATTCCTTTTGAGGTGACGCATCATCAACATCTGCAGTAGAAGCATGTTGTTTTGGTTTTGATATGCAATCTTGAGCATAGTGACCATACTTGTCACATCTAAAACACTGAATGTGAGAGAGATCCTTCTTCTTCTTTGGTTCCGGAACAAAATCTGATTTTTTGTCTCTATTCCTCTTGAAATTGCCTCTTCTCCCTTCTCTTCCTTTCCTTCTGGAAGCTTGTGCAGCAAGGACATGATTTTCTTCATTATGAGAGCTTCGCCCATTTCCTCTTGCTGCCAATCTGGATTCCTCTTGAATGCAATCAGCTCGAAGATTATCAAACTTGGGCAACTTAGATCTCCCACTGATGCTTTGGATAAAGGGCTCCCAAGATTGAGGAAGACCATTCAATGCCAACATAACCAGATCTGTATCTTCAACTATATCTCCAATAGTGCATAGCTGAACTCTCAAATCAGAAATCTTCATGAAGAAAGAAAAGACTGAATCTCCTTTAGCCATTTTTATATGATGGAGTTGTTGTCTCAAAGCAAGGCTCTGCTGATATTGTTGATCTCATACAATCCTTGTAGAGCCTCAAACATTTCTTTGGCTCACTTCATCTTGGAGATAATCGGAACTAGATGATCCTTCACAGAGTCTATCATGATCTTCCTAGCCTTCGTGCCATTTTTCGTCCATTGAGTTTTCTCTGCATCATCGGATGGTTCGGGCACATCACTTTCCACGAAATCTAGAAGATCATTTTCTTCTAAGGCAATGAGAACTCTAAATTTCCAAGAGTTGAAATTTGATGCTGCATCAAGCCTATCTTCGACCTTGACTCCGTTCACCATCTTTGATACTTTGATAGACTACCTTAGATAAGGAGAAGACTTGACTACTTAAACAAATCTG
>VCHN02005051.1:0-10499 GCA_007115665.2 Sequoiadendron giganteum
TGGATTTGGTCACAGCAATGAGGGATGACTCCAAGTCATTAGGGTGATCGGTGAGGAAAAGTGCATTGTTATGCTCATTCTCATGCTTGCGCATCTAAGAAAACAAAGCCAGATTATCATCCCTCTTTCTCTCTATCCCTCACTACACTGCCCAGACTACGCCACCTCCTCGTTGCTTCTACTATCACAACATTCACCCCAACGCAGGCATGCAACCCTCTCTCCACGCCACTATTCTTAGATAATACCATCACCATAAAGGGTATGATACCTATTCTTTGTTCGTTCTCCATTAGAAAATTTGCACCAGTCATAGACACTACCAATTCACCTGCAAGGGGCCAAGAACACAATCCCAGATCTGTACCCAAAACCAAATCCAGCCATAGCATTGTTTACCAAAAAGCTTAATGTACTGAATGTTGTTCTAAGGTAGCTGAGGCCTCCACTAGCAACAGGCATGGGGATGGAAAACTCCGTGTAACAGAAGGCCGAAAGCAACACAAAGAGCCTTGTCACATACGAAACAATAACTGCTGGCCT
Source organism: Sequoiadendron giganteum (assembly GCA_007115665.2). NCBI lineage: Eukaryota > Viridiplantae > Streptophyta > Pinopsida > Cupressales > Cupressaceae > Sequoiadendron > Sequoiadendron giganteum. The sequence goes on from VCHN02005051.1 coordinate 544, forward strand.
GGCATAGTCTCTTGCAGCCCGGCCTATAGTGACTCTATACACCTGTTCTGCAATGGATCTATTAATTGCTGTCGCTTGAAAAATGACTAGCAGATGGATATTTCACACTTGTGCCCTGGTTCTTAGCGCTTAAATTCAAAATGAGGCTTTCTAGAGTCTCATTTATGACCTCATTGCAACCACCACATTCATTACTATTTCTGCGAAGGATTTCAAATGTCTAAACACGAAATTGGAGAGGTAGAGAGGACATGGGTCAAAGGTTCTAGAGGTCAGTTTTACACCTGTCAGCTGCAGTAAACTTGAAAGCTTCCGAATGCCTATATTCGTTGTTTATTTTTTGAGGAGTCTGTCTTCACACCTATCAATTGCTTTGGTTAGAATTTTTTTTGAAGTTTCAGTACTATCTTAAATGCTCAATGGCGCTATATCTTATGCAGATCTTTTAGATCTTTTAGATTCAACCATTTGCAGATTGAGATGACCAGGCAACAAATTGCTAGCTGCTCGCATAAATATTGGCATTGAAGTATTAATAACTTGAGCTAGCTGAGGAAATATCTTACTCCACCATTTCTGTCTATGGAATTTTCCATCGTGTCTTAAAGAAAATATGGTTGCATCAAAATAAGGGGAAGACTTTACACCTGTAGAAGCATGGACTTGAGCATTTTTTATTATTAAATAGAGTCTATATCCCACTATCACAAATTAGCAGTAGGTTACGGGTGTGCTTGCATGGGTCAATTCAATGATAAGTGTTGCAGATATTGCATCCTAACTTGGAAGATTATGTTTGCAGATCTTTTGTCCTAGCTTGTTAGACATTTAGAACTTATCATTAGCCTGCCCAACAACATTTTGAATCGCTGTCACAATCTCTTGAAAGTCATTTACATTCATATATTGAGGTCACTTATTAATGGTTTTGCAGGTGTCCTTGTGGATCAGTGTTTCTTATTTATAACTTTTTGTGGGTTGAGTGAATGAGATTTCAAATCTTAGTTAAATTGCATTTAAATCTTTATCTATCCACATTAAACTTTTTATTTTAGCAAGGGAGATTTTGAGCTTTGTTGGCAAATTGTCTATTTCAGATTAAGATTTGTTTTATTAATGCTTCATCTATTAAGTCCAAAATCATTAATCTTTTCATTTGAAATCATGCTTACAAAGAAATAAAAAAATGAGATAACTTGGTCTTCACATGATTTATCTTTTTATTTTGTAGGGGGAGCGATTTCATTTGCATAAGAGACGTGCAACATTGAAGCACCAGGAACCATTTATGAAGAAAATTTGAATTAAAGGATTGAGCACCAAATTTGAACTTAGCTAAAGCATTTTTTAATGCTCGTTGTAATAATCCAGAGTATTCATTTCCTGCTTTTAGACAAACTCACATTTCCTTTTGGGTTTAAAATTAACCATTGACTTGATTTCTTCAATTTGGCTAAAATTGAACTTAGAAACATTTACTAGATTTCAATTTGGACTTAAAATTGAACAAGGCAAACTTCACATTTCAATTGGTGCTTTTAAAATGAACTCATCACTGCTTTTGGGACTTAAAATAAACAAGTGTTTCCATGTTTTGCAATATTTTTCACAAACTAACATCATTTAAAATGCATATGCGCTTCTCTCGCGCTTCACAGTGATCTTGAGAATCAAAAGCATTTTGGTGATGTTAAGTTGTCAAAAATATTGCCTCCACACTTCAATTTGGGCATTTTAAAATTGAACAAAACATGCGAGTGTGAGCACGATATATTGCGGAGGTTCTCCCCTTTGTTTTTCAACAAAGGTTGTGTGAACGATGGGATATGTTAGCTCGCTATTGTTTATCTTAGAGGGCCTGCCTTGTGGGAAAAAGTAATCACCCAAGGGAACGACCCAACCGGGAACACGCTAAAGCCAAGCGACTTCCACCCGGGATATAAGTGTGGATATTGGAACAAAGGCCAATATCACGAGGATTATTCCGACGAGATGGACAGCAATGGACTCTCGCCGACGTTGGATAATCCCCCACGAACGGAATGCCCGAATTAGAACCCTTGTTTAGAAATTGGCCAAAACCTTATCTATCTTGTTGGTGCAAGAGGTCATGTCCTTTGAAGCCGCCCCACATAACATGTGGTCTTGTTGTGGAAATGGAAAGTATGCCATGGGAGATTCATGGGTACTAATGCTTGGCTGACCGAATAAGTGAGTGCCGTGGAGGGGAGCCAGTGTGGTCAAGCATTTAGCCATTCGCACAAGATATGCGCAGCTGGATTTATCCAAGTGGGAACCCAACAAGGTATTGTCTCATCAACCTAGGAGTGTGAAAGTGCTTGGAAAAAAACACATTGCTTGATCTTGAAAAAATTTGGAAAACAAACATACACAAGAGCCTCAAATTTCAAACACCTTGGAAGAAACAAATATCCTTTGATGAACTTGCCCACTCTTGCTTTCCCTAGGGATCACATTCCTAGAGGTTTCTAAGTGTGCAAATTCTACCATCATTTGTTTCCAATAAGGATAAACATAAGGAACTTTTGCCTTATTTTCCTCGATTTCCGCATAAAGGACCTTGTGGAATGAGAAAGAGAATGGGACATTAGACATATAGTTTGAAAACCTAAGCAAGCAAGTGTCTTGGATAAAAAGAACCTCATTTAACCAAGATAAAAGACAAATTTGATTACACATGTGTTTTCTAACATGATCAAAATCCCAAAACCAAAGTTCAAAAAGCTTAGTCTGAAAGCTAGTGAGGAGCGTCTTGAGATCCTGAATTGTTTGAAAGGTTTGCTTTCCTCCCATAGGAAATATAGCGTGTTCCTCAACACCGAGGTCTTGTAAGAAGAAGTGTTATTCTAGGTCAAGTCTAGGATCAAATTCAATCACTTTCATCCATCTCTCAACCATTAAATCAGTCAAAATCACCTCACCAACAACTCTTGGAACTTTGTAAACATCTTTTATGCTAAACTTTTAGGCGAAATCAAACCTCTTTGTTTGACTTAACACATCTAGTCAAACCATCATCTTATACACAAGTTCTCTCTTGGATAATACAACTTCCTAGGGTTTACGAGTTCATCTTGTTTGGCTTAACACACCTAGCCAAATTATCAAATCATCACCTCATTTGACTTGACGCACTTAGTCAAACTACCATCTTGTAGGAGTTCACTCTATGGATAACACAACTTCCTAGAGCTTTACGATTACATTTATCACATTTTGTTTGACTTAACGCATCTAGTCAAACCATCAATCCAATCATGATCAATCAAGTCCTAAAAGTTTAGCATTCCCTTCAAAGTTTCTTTAAGAGTTCCATTCATCCATATCACTCATTTTTCGTTATCTCATCCTCATCATCACTTTGATCCTTCAATTATCCTAGTTCTTCGCTTCTTTGAACCTAAGGTTTGGACCGATCTAAAGGATTAGAGGTTCATCTCTTACATTCTTGAAAATTGATCTTCATTTTATGGTACAAACTCGATCTCAACACAAGAGGAGCATGGAATATAAATTTGATCCATCCATCATGAGCAATTCGATTCAACCAAACTATCCAAGCCTTGCAATACCATTTGATTTCCAAAGCTTGTACAATGCATACATGGGAGCATTATCTCATACAAACATCAATGGTACAACAAATATGAGCATACCCAATCCAAAGTTTGGAACACCTTTCCCAATGATATATTTAAATCCAAGACCAAATCTGCAAATCTATCAACCAAACACTCAATGCATGAGTTTTCCAAACAACATCATCCCACCAAATCCACACATACCAAGTGCAACTTTACCAAACATGACCATTTCAAATCCACACTTGGTAAACTTTGGGGTCGACATGTTTGCAAATCCCCCTAATGTTGTTCAAAATCCTAGCAATATGTTGACGACTCCATATGTTGATTCAGGACAAGGTAACAACATGCAAAATCAAAGTTACCTAAATCAAGGAAATATGATTCTAGACCACAACAATGTTCAATTTCAATCTATCATGCCAAATCAAAACATCATACCAAATCATCCCATTTTTCCATCGATATCGCAAAAACAGATGGAAACCATCCAAGCAACCCCAACAATCAACAACATTCCCATTCCACCACCACCACCACCACCGCCAAAATACAACACGACCAATTCATTCTCCATCATGTTGCAAGCTGCACAAGAAGCTTCCCACAAAAAGGCACTCCAAGCCCAACAAGCTACACAGCTAGTTGCTCAGCAAGCACAAGCGGCTCAAGTAGCCCAACAAGCGCAAGCGCAAGCAGAATTCTACGCACTATTGCAATCAATCCAAGAAGAAGTAGCACAACAAAGAGCCCAACAAAAAGCTTTGTTGGCAAAAAAACAACATGACGAACAACAAGTGTTGTTGGCTCAGCAGCAAACACAAGCCTTACTCGCTCAACAAAGATTGCAACAGATTCCCACCGCAATTGTTGAAAACAATGATCAAGATCTATCCATCAATGAACACATTGAAGATGTTCCCATCTCATTCAATGATCAAATCATCACACACCAAGAGTCACTTTTCAATTATGATCAAAACTCACCAACGATGCCCAACAATGATCAAATTCAAGAAATATCAACATCACTTGATCATATGGTTGAAGACATTGGTAATCTCTCTTCCACAATTGTTGAAAACAATGTTCAAGATCTTGAAGATGCTTCTACCCCATCCATTGATCAAATTTTCGTTCATCAAGAGCCACTTTTTAGTGATCTATTTCAAGATGTGTTACAATTATTTGATCCCATTGACATAATCTATGATCCATCAACCAAGGATCATATCGAAAAAGTTTCTACATCGCCTTATGAGTTAGAGGAAATATCTCAAGAACGTATTCCAAAGCATGATCAAAATATTCCATCAAGGCCTAGCAATGGTCCCTCCCAAGGCATATTGACATCCTTCGACCTTACAATTGAGAATAGTGAAAGAATCTTTGACACTACACTTGATCCAAATCCATTCAAAGAACAAGTGGATATTAATCCACTCCCTATGCCTAATGAAGATATCCAAGAAAGAAATCCATTCTTTGAAATTGACCCATGTCAAGAACTTGATCCAAAGCATGTTGAAAGCAATTCCGAAATCACTCAAGATCAAGAATTTGTATCTCCAAGCTACTACAATGATATAATGGACACTCTCCTATCTATACAAGATGTTGCAAATGATGACCATATCTGCATAGCACATACTCTTCCATCTACCCATGAGATGCTTTCTTTGGATGGACCTGTAGATGATCTTCATTCAGAACAAAAGTCTCATACTCTTACTGAGGAACAAGAGTCTCCTACTCTTAAAATTTGTACACATGATCAAGATGTAGAGAAATGCAGAGACATATCAGAAATGGATCATGAAGAAGGCTTGTACATAAGTCATGAATCATAAACATCCTATGAAGTGAGTCATGAGGAAGAATTTTGTGTAGACAACGAAGCATCAACACTTCTTGAAGAAGCACTACAATCTGATATCTCACAAAATCAAGCTAAAGATACCAATCAGGCATTCATCCCACATATGGAGGATCCCGTCACTTATAAAGTTGGATCACTTACCTTTCTTAAAGCAATCTATCTCATCAATAAAGAAGCTGACACATTTGAAGGTCCACGACAGAGCAGAGAAGGAGCAACACCTTGTTTCCAAGGGAAATCATATCCTTTTGCAAATAAAATGTTTCAACAAATGAATTATCAAGGCAGAGGATTAGGCCTATAGGAACAGGGTATCCTAGAACCAGTGCAAATTTTTGGAAATCCTAAGTGTCAAGGCCTTGGTTACTCAACAATCAAGGGATCTCAACATATCAGTAATACTATCACCAAACTGGGGGCAACTTCGTCTCGTGCAAACGTCAACATAGGGAGCACGAAGAACCGTTATGATGAAACCAATGCCAATACTACAACCCACCATTTCATGAATCTTCATCCACCCATCACCCCATCCAAAATTTGGGACCAACCTCAAAAGAAAGATTTGAATCAAAGGACGAAGAATGAAGGACAAATCAAATACAAGTGGATACCAAAGAATACAAAGAAAGATTATCCCTATCAAACCCCATTAGTCGAAGAAACTATGGGGCAAAATAAAAAAGGGAAATGTATCCATCAAAGATTTCCGCAAAAGAAAAATAAAGATTCTCAAGCAACGTACAAAGTGTATCAAGCAATTGGTCCTAATTCCATGCACACTTTCATATCCACGCACCATTGCTCATCTTCCCAAGTTTGGAGAGTCAAAGGTTCCAAACTGACAACCAATCCATCTTTTATACCTAAACACACTCCGTTCACGCCTCCACGCAGGATATCCAATTCTCACATTGACCATGTATTGGCAGCGACCCTTCATCATAAGGATTCAGAAGGCACTCTATCGCGATGTGCACACAAAGATAGAGTTAACTCCGATATCAGCAAAGCAGATCAAGAATCTCAAAAGTTGCATTCAAGTGCACGTATCTTGGCAAAACAACTTCTTCAAGTAGGATACCGATGGCATATTATGACAAAAACATCAACATCAGCACCACCAGGTGGTTCAACATCAGCTTAAAATCTCTCAGAAAATACAAAAAAATCAGAAAAATGTCCTGAAAAAATGGTCACCTTGATGAAAACTTGGCAAACAGGCATCTTGGTGACAACAAAAAAAATCATAAAAATATAAAAATCAGAAAAAATCAGAAAAAGGATTGAAAACAGTAAAGAAAAAAATCGTCCTCCAGCGAAAACCATTTCGGTGGTGCTTTGGACAAGTACCATGATGAAAACCTGGCAAACAGGCGTCATGTGTAGAATCGAGCATCTACGTGCGCCAGTTCAGGAGAAAGCATCTTATCGCATCCATTATAAGGCCATCATTTGAGCCATATCATTCATTCACCCATGAACTGTTTATCCAACCCATTTTTATCCATCTGCATCCAAGGTCCAAGTTACCTTGATCTTGATAAAAATTTTGGAGCACACTTTACGCTTGCTTATGGTAAAAATCTTGACATGGGTCATTTTCATTGATCCTATCCTACCCAACGCTATATGAGCCTTGAAGCATTATCCAAATGAGCGTTCCTCTGTTCGAACACCTTATCTTGTCACAAGATAATCCTTGGCATCCTTTGCATGCTTACCATACCCATCCATCTATCCAAGAATCCACCCATGGCATTCCAAACATTGCTAGACACTGGGGGCAGATATTTACATCTTGCTTCGAGAATAAATCTTGATCTATATCTTCTCGCTTACGAAGTGATCCGAACATTGGCAAACATAAAATCAAATTAGTCGAAGTACTAGTGATCCAAAATCCAAATCACTAGCCCATGGCATATTTTGACAAGAATACATTCCTTATCATGCTCTACCTTTCGTCGAGTATCAATCCAAGCAATTCATATCAGTCGCATCTAGTGCGCACATCAGCGTCACATCAAATCATCAAAGCTATTTTGTTCCAAATCAAGCTTCATCTTGATCAATCGAATCCAATCAATCATCACCTTGTTTGACTTAACACACTTAGTCAAACTATCATCTTGTGCACGAGTTTACTCCAGGATAACACAACTTCCTTGGGTTTACAAGTTCATTATCATCACTCTATTTGGCTTAACACACTTAGCCAAATTATCAAATCCATAATCACCTTGTTTGGCTTAACACACCTAGCCAAATTATCCTTTTTGTACGAGTTTACTCTGGGATAACACAACTTCCTGGAACTTACGAGTGCATTATCACTTTTGTTTGACTTAACAAACCTAGTCAAACTATCAATTCATCAATCTGATTGATCAACATTAAGCTTAGTTTTCAACAAAATCCCAAAACAGAGCACTGATATCATATCATGTCCATATCCGAATCATCAAAATCATGCGAAAAATTATCAAAAACATGTCGAAAATCCAAAAAAATCAAAAATAGAGTCATCTTGTCGAACTACGTCATCTCTGAGCTTGAACGTAGGCAAGGCTGATCTTTGATCATCCCCCGAGACGGTTGGGTCAGTCCTGTAGGCGTCCGTCGCATTGGCAATCCATTTGCCCATCTAGTCTACATCTTAAGTTAGTCCTTTAGGCAATAAAATGGCAATCTGTTTGTCCATATTATCATCAAGTCAGTCCAACACTAGTCGAACTACGTGGTCTCTGCGTATATAACGTAGGCAAGGATAATCTATGGATCAGCTCCCGAGACCCCTAGGATAGGTCTTTAAGTTAGTCTATTCGTTGTAAAATCTTGAAAATACCAAAAACATTGGAAAATCTTGAAAATACCAAAAACATTTGTAAAACATCTCAAAATTCCAAAAACAGCCTCAAAACATTTGAAAAAACCAAAATGGTGCATCCATTTCATCTCGCTTTCACCCGTGATTGTCATCACTCATAATAAATCATCATCGCTTTCACTCTTTGGTGAGTTAGTCAGAACAAGTTTAGCAGGTTCTAAAGTGAACACCTAATCGTCAAAGTCTCGAAGGTCTAAGTCAGTAAGCTAGCAAGTTGGTCAACTCGGAGTATCAATAGCTTATCACGCAATCAGTCTCACTAAAACCCTGATCACTACATGTCCTAGGATGAAGCTTTCCTACGATGGACATAAGCATTGGGTACCCCGTAGTAGTTTAGCCTTGTCTACCGATACGAAGAACATTAGCTTGTTTGTTTACTTTATTTTGGTCTTTTTGACTTATCTTATTTTGCGCTCATTCCAAGGACCTCTCAATGATGCCTAAACAAAACAGGTTTAGAGACAAAGGAATGGGGCAACAATCATTATCTTTTTATCTGTTGTGCTTGTTGGATATTCTTGTAAAATAACTTCGTCATGCATACTTTGTTTTGTTTGTAGGAAGGATGTTTTAGGTATCTTGTTGACCACATAAGAAGGCTTGCCTTTTTATGTTTTGGTCCGAGATGTTTATGATATCTGAACTGCATTCTGAATAAGGTTATGTTTGTCAAGTGTGAACAAGAGTACTCCTATCTAATTGTCGAGTCAAAGTCCATCACACTAGGCGCAACGCCATCCTGGTTCTTAATACCTTGATGCATCGCACCTATGTGTGTTATCAAACATAAAGAAAGGTATGCTCTCTCCCATCCCTGGATAAGCAACACATCATCATCATTCATCGTCATATCCAATAAAGTCTTGATGACTAGGAGACTTGTTGGACTTCTTCATCTTCTTGAATTTAAGGGTTCATCCCTCTCATTCTTCTATCTTCTTTCATGCTAACAATGCATCCATCTTGCATCCATATTCTCATTTCGCATAATCATGTCATACCATCATATCAGGACAACATCATCCATCTCATCCATCTCACATGCATTGCATAATCATTTAAAGTTGTTTACAATAATATAAATTTGTTATTCTAAGCATCTTCCGAACATCTCATCTACATCATCATTATCATATAGTCTAACCATCCATACATCCATTTTGAACCTCTTTGTCGTGAGATCCACCTCAAATTGTATCTTTTCGCTCGATCTCTCGAGGGGGCAATGTACTAACGTACTTATTTTCCACTGGGGCATCCGAAAAAACTAAAGAATTTTTTAATTTCGATGCCGGCAAAATCATTCTTTGAACCAATGCAACGAGTACATTGCTTCAAAGAGGGGCAAAATGTAGACATGCAAAACTAACATCATATATCTCGCTCTAACTAACATCAAATTCTGCTATTAATTAATTAAAGCAATTTATTGATTAATTCACTAAGGTTCATTAAATAAATCAAAATTATTTAATCAAATCCTTAAAGTTCTTCTCATTTGATTTATCAAACGTCACTTCTTAATATCCCCTAAGTTAATTAATCTAAATTAATTGACTTCTAAATCATGATTAGCATT
>VCHN02003600.1:0-13790 GCA_007115665.2 Sequoiadendron giganteum
GATCCCAAAGTTGCATCCCTCCTGGCTAAGTTTGAACTCATGTAGGCGTAGTACCAAACTTTAAGGTCTACCAATATGCTACAGAGGAACAACCTTATAATAATAATTATATTATATTATATTATTATATATTTATTATTATGTAAATAAATTTATGTTATTATCTAAATATAATATTAATAATAAATTATATTTATGTATCATTATTATAATGATTATAATAATAATTGTCTATAGAATTATAATTTATAATATAAATATCTCTTAATTGTATTTTTAATTTTTTTTTTTAATAACATAGATATTAATATTAATATATTAACTAAATTATTCTCTATATTTCTACGTTCAAATTTATCTCATTTAATTAGAAAAAATATTTTGTTGACTATAATCAATTTATTACTTAGAGATTTTATTTTAATTTCGAATTATTTAATTCTATTTGCTTTTGTTTTTTAATTTAAAGTTATATTAAGAATTATTTTATTTTATTTAAACTTTTTATTTAAGAGTTATTTTATTTTACTAAAACTTATTTTATAATTATTTTACTTACTTCAAAATTTTAAAATTACAATTTATCATAAGGTTGGAGAATATCATTTTTTCTAAAATAAAATTATTTTTAAAATAAATATAAGGAAAAATATTAATACATATTTATTACGTTGAGAGGCGTTAAATAGTGAAAGCAATGAGTCTGTGTCAATAAAAACTCAACAAATTTAATTTGGCATCTTCGGTGAAGGCTAACTTCTAGCAATATAAACTTGGACAAAACTAATGTTTACATTTATTGTGCACCCTTCTTGTCACTTAGGTTGGTGCTTAATTGGGGAGAGAGTGGTTGCAGGGAATGGATGCTATTTTTATCAATTTAATTTCTTGATCTGAGAAGTTTAGAAAGCTCCACTTCCTTGTTATCGTCCACATCATAATTGGGAATTCAATAACTATAATTTTATCTCAGTGTAGACCTGGCCTAAAGCTTCACCATCAACGATATTTACCTCGAGTGAATAAGTATTCGACAATTTAATCTTCTTAAACTATTTTATGTTGGTAAACCCAAATTTCTCTCAGTATCTATTTTGATGGACTCTAATTTTAACCTAGGAGCATGGTGAATGTTGAAAATGAACTAGCAACGATGGCTTAACTATCGCTAGCACCATCAAATTTGATAAGGGAAATTAGGTAGTTCATAACCGAATCTTGGTGGAGTGAAGAGGTGCCATGAGATAGGCGAATGATTGATTATTGAATCAGTTCTCTTACAAGAAAATCATGAGAAGCTATAAAATGTAAAACTCGAGTCTAAAGAGAGGTTGGTTGGTTAGACGCTGGAAATTTAACAAAGAGCATACTCACCATTTTTAGATAGTCAGGAATCTTTAAAGGGAGACTCAAAAACTCAAAGATAGGAATATCTCAGGCTAACACATGATTGAAGAGCTGAGAGTTTACAAATGAAGATTTCCCTTAGCTAAAGAGTGGCGTTCCTTTGAGCTTGAACCAGCTGCCGACGTTGAATAATCAATGTTTCAAGTAACCACTTTCGGTTCTTAATTAGTTTAAATATCTAGCAGGAGATGAAAATGCAAAAGTTTGCTACTCTATTTATATGTGTTGGAAGCAACCTGAATTTCTCTTAGTATCTATTTTTGTGGACTCTAATTTTAACTTGGGAGCATGGTGAATGTTGAAAATGAATTGGCCACAATGGCTTAACTACCACTAGCACCATCAAATTTGATAAGGGAAATTGGGTAGTTGATAACCAAATCTTGAAGGAGTGAAGAGGCACCATGAGATAGGAAAATAACTGATTCTTGAATCAGTTCTCTTATGGGAAAATCATGAGAAGCTATAAAATATAAAATTTGAGTCTAAAGAGAGGTTGGTCGGTTAGACGCTAGAAATTTAGCAAAGAACATACTCACCATTTTTAGATAGTCAGGAATCTTTAAAGGGAGACACAAAAACTCAAAGATAGGAATATCTCAGGCTAACACATGATTGAAGAGTTGAGAGTTTATAAATGAAGATTGCCCTTAGCTAAGGAGCGACATTCCTTTGAGCTTGAACTAGTTGCCGATGTTGAAAAATCAGTGTTTTAGGTAACCAATTTTGATTAGATTAATTAGTTTAAATATCCATCAGGAGATGAATACAATGCTCTATTTTGTTGCTTTAAGAGTATACAATCCATGGTGAAAATGAGGAAGTTTACTAGTCTGTTTATATGCAGTGGAAGCTCTAAAAGAGCTAATGTTCTTATCTTATTCTCCCTTCTTTATTCATCCAACTTATTCTTTGTTTCTTCTCTTCCACCCATCTTCACACGTAGTTTCCATGAGGAACCCGTCAAGCTTTGTAGACGATTCTTGGCTAGGAAAAAAGAATGGAGGATTTTTACTTAAGATGTCTTTCCTGTGAATCACTAAAAGCAAGAAAATTAAATAGTGTTGTTGTGGTAAGCAATTGGATACTATCTTAGATATGAAAAACTTGTATGCAACTTGAGCTTAATGGTCTTTGGTTTTTAGAATAATTATTTATATCCATGTGGTGTTTAACGGGCCCTTAGAATCCTTAAGCTACTTAGTTTGAATCTTTCCAGACTGTCTTTCTTAATCGAATCTTGCAGGGAGCAATGGAGTCTTGGAACTTATTTTGTTTTATGAATCTTTTCATTTTGGAGTTGTACTCACTAATAAATTTATCTATGTTTAGGGGGAAGAATTTTTCTTTTGTATCGGTAATAATTTAAAGTAGTGAAACACCTAATGTCGTTGATCTTCCTTGTGTTCAAGACCATCCTTTCCTTGGAGTTCTTTCTTTTGCTTTTAGGAAGACATAAGAAATTGTGGGTGCTTTACAAAATGAATTGAACATTTTGAAGCATGAAGAACAAGATGATGTTAAGTTTGGACACATTATACAAAAGGTAATTTTCAACAAATACATATTTAAACTTTAAGTGAAAAGAGAGACTTATAATGATGACCAATGGATTAAGTGCACTATCGCAAAACAAAAAATGATTATTCATGCGAGAGCAAAAGCTTTTGATGACAGATTCGATTGCAAAAGCTTTAGTTCATTACATTCAAATGTTTGGAGTGTATATCTTCTGATGTGTCATTTTTCAAACATTTCTGGAAAATAAGCTCTAATGGATATGTCTAAAGTTAGTTCATGATTTTCCATTATATTGCATTTTGCTACAGTTGTTTTTAATAGTAAATCTGATGATTAAAAACTGTCGAAATGTGGTCGCAGGCTTCTATAGGGGTTTCTGGCGCTACATGTGGACCAAAGACTATCGATGGAGATAGTGTTGTAGGGTGTCCTCCTCCCGCTTGGCCCCTAGATGGGCAACCTTCATCGCCGCACAAACGACAAGGCACTGGTGGCTCTGTAATGCATCTGAGTACCCCCAATGCTCTGCAAAGCTTTTCAGTCTATCCCCCCGTCATTGCATCATCTTTCCATGGCTTTGACCCGACTACAGAGGAATCTCAAGTGGGGAAAGAGCAAGCTAAAACATGGAGGCTCGATGAAGGCATGGCAGGAAGTCTATATGGGAAGAGGATGAAACCTATGCCAACATATGGTGAATCTAGGGCACCATTCGATGCCTCTGCAGTACCCCAATCTAGCCCAGTCGAAGGGAGTCAACAAGCAAACCCTAGTCACTCTTACGTGATGGTAGTAGAAGGACAGGAAAGGACGATCCATGGGCAAGGTAAAGTGACAATTCATCAGGCGGTTGATAGTTCTGCTCTGCCTCGATCTCCACAAAAGAGCAGGGGGTAGAACAATGATTGGATGGGGAGATCTGTAGTGAAGGCCAACGATCATGGTAAAAGATAGGCTCCTAGGGCTCTCCAGTGTGCCACCTCTTCCCCAACGGTTTCCTTTGTCGGGGAGATTGCTAATGAAGTGGCTGAAAACATATCTTAGTTTATAGAACAAGGGTTGGTTGGTAGATTCTAGGGGTTCTGGCCAAGCCTTGCAGAGCTACATGGATGGATTGCGGAGTTTTGGAAACCTAAACTAGAGGGGGATATAGAGATTTACCCCATGGCAAGGGGACTCTTTATGGTGGCTTTTGAAAACTCAAAAGACCGAGACTTAGTTATGTATGAATACCAATGGAGCTGGTAGAATCAAAATTTATTATTATTGAAACTCTGGCACCCCTCCTTCAATCCTCTCACAAAATCCTTCGATCTGGCTCCAGTTTGGGTAAGGATGCCTAATCTTCCTCTTCAATTCTGGTTTGATTCATGCTTTGAAGCCATTGGTAGTTCATTGGGGAAGTATTTGGGGGTGGATGAGGGTTCCTCAAACTTTCTACAGACTACCTACGCTCGCATTTTAGTGGAGATAAATACAGCCAATGATCTCCCTGCGAATGTCCTTCTGGAAATTGTGGGGTTGGAGTGGAATCAACTGCTTGATTATGAGGGTCTACCCTTTCATTGCCGCCGATGTTTTAGCACTGGACACATGGCTGCACATTGCTCAAAACGTTGGTAGGAAACCCAAGCTACTTGGTGGAAAGATGCCACCCCCCAACATTATTCAGTGGAAAAGGATGGGTCGGATGGTGAGGTTGAGATGTCTCCAAAAATTGTTGATATTGCATTGGGCAAGGCTCCACCGAGCAATTTTCAAACATCTTCAAAGGCAACGGACACTTCCTCTACACCAGCGTTGCTTGATGGAGATGCTCCCACTGGCAACACCCCAAAGAAAAGAAGTTGGCATCAAATTGGGAATCTTGTTGATACAGAGATCTCAGTAGAATCTCAGCAAGAAGATCGTCATAGGATTGAGGATGTCAATTCAAGAATCTCTTCCCCAAAGGGAAGCCAAATAACCAGAGGAGATGTAGAGGTTATGGGTGGAGGCTTGGCAGAGGAAATTTGGACAAAGGTACAAAGGAAAAGGAAGAAGAATGAGGCGTATCTCATCAAGCAACATGGATCCCACTCTAAAAATGACAAAATTGGGAAAGAGACAAAGTTATTGAATCGAGGGGATGTGGTCCCTCGAATGTGACCACACTAGTTCATTTCTCCAATCAAAAGCATCGGGTGCTGCCCCTTAGTAGCAATTTACCTAGCAAAAAAAAAAAAATAAAATGAAGATGTAGAATCTTCCAAAAGTTAGGAGTTTCTAAATTTAAAACTCCCAAATATCATCTGACTTTTCTACAAACAAAATTGTTATACATTGATTGGATGTAATACAAAGAAGTGAGATCAATATAATGCGTATTGATCATTTCACTCTCTTTTTATGCTCTATTTGTCTATTTATTTTCTATTAGGTAAGCAAGGTTTTGAAAGGGCCCCAACCCTTGTAAAAAGAAAGATAGAGCATTAAGCATAGCCAAGCATCGAAGAAAAACCAAGCATAACAAGTAGAGACTACAAAATATAAAGCATTACACAAACCTTGAGACACCTAGCCAGCCATGGTGATTTAAAATTTGTTCTAAGATTTTTGGTTTATATTAGTTGAGGGTTGTTCTCCTTATTTTAAGTACATGGAGAAAACACAAGACCACTAACAGATCCCACTTCCAACCCCAAAGTTTTAAAAGAGGAGTCCAACATCGAAAAAGAGGAATTCCCTTTAAAAACTTCATTCTAAAACTCCTCAAAAGGAGTAGTATACTCCTCCACGGAAGCTGGCATTTCTTTTTCCTTTTTTTTCCAAAAGAAGTGTTGTTTCTTATTACTCAAGCAAGTAGTGGAGGCATGACCCACTTTACCACAAGAATGAAATATAAAAAAAGAGTCTTCATATTCAATCATTTTGCCTGTTGTTGTATTATTTTATTTTTATAATTATTTTTTTGAACCCATTTTACACAATATTAAGTCATATTACCACATACACTTGAATTTGTCTAAGAGATGTTCTACTATATTTTCACATAGATGTGTATTTGTACATAACTTTTTTTGGCTAAGTTTTTTAGATTTCTTGATTTTCAAATCTTCAATTTAAATCTATTCTTTTAGTAACTTAGAAGACATCCTGTGACCCTAGCCCAACACCTTGTCTTTCCGGGTCTTACTTTTGCCAAGTTAGGGGTGAGACTGATCCATGAGGATATACAATTTCCCACAAACCATCGCATTGGGAAGTAAAACCTTGGAGAAAAACCCAAACCTCAAACCCAAGACACCCTTGTGAACCTCCAATTTTAAATCATAATATTCAAGACAGACCCAACTTGTTTATAAATCACATTTATAGATTTGAAATTTTTGGCATGGACAAATGATTCTCGTAATGCTTAGCCATTTTGAATGCATTGGAAATATATTTTATAAGGCATTTCAAGGGGGCTTACGAATTCCTAGAAAGCGTAACATTCTCAAACCTAGATGTGAAAGTTCCTTTAAATTAAACTTTATACATACTTTACGTCTGACAGACTTTTGAATTTAGTTTTTCATTCAAAGCTTGGACAAGAGTTTTCATTTAGGTCTGATAAATGTTTTATATTCAAATGAACTTTTTATCTTAGATTTGAGACAACGAGTTAATCATAACGTTCAAAGTCTCTTGGGTCTAAACTTTCATAAATGTGAAATCCTTAAAATGTCATTCACGCACGACTCACCTTCTTGATTTCAATTTATAACTAACTTAGTAGGTCTGAAATTATTTGACCTTTACTTCTTGTGAACTAAGGGAAAACAATATTATATAAGGTATTTTGGGTCCAAGTGACTTCTAAAATTTGACTTTTACTTTAGATGTCGTAAATCATCGAATTTAGACTAAGAGAGGCCTCGCATTGTGAAAGAAAATAGAAAATAGAGCAAGTTCGATTAAAATAAATAAATAAATGGAAAGAAAAGGATTATAATCAAGAATGTCTATATGAGAAAGTTACTGACATGATTGTATAGGTAATCAATTTAAAGATATTCCTGGTTAGTAAGCTTGATTGTGTTGTTTGGAGACAATAATATTTAATTTTAGAATGATAGCAGGAGAATCAATACTAATGTTAGTAGGTGGAATTTCAATGGTGTTTGTTGAATTATTAGATGTCTTATGTTTTGAACAATCTTAAAATTTCTATAGTTTGAACTTAAGTCCCTTAAGATTGTGAAATGATCTACTATGAAAAACTACTCTATAACACATTATATTGCATTAACAAATATCTGTAATGTCTGGTTTTGGCACTTCACTTTTGAGTGATTAATAGCCTTTTTCCAGTGTGTTGTTGGCTAGTTAGTGGAAAAATTAGGGTTTCACGTTTTGGAGGATGCTTTTGCTCGAGGTTGGGTGTTTTAATGGCGGATTCTTTCTGGGTTTCTAGAGAGCTATGCAGTGGTAGGTTTTTCTTGGCATTCCGAGCACCTTCACAAATTTACTATTTTTAGTAAATTCTATTTTTGGCAGTGGTCCTCTTGGTCTCGGCACAGTTGACTTTCCTCTTCAGTCGACTCATTTGGTTTATTCAGATTCTGGCTTCGGGATGCAGTTTCGGAGAGATAAGTTCATTTCACTTAAATAACATTATATTTTAATGTTATATTACCCCTTGGCCTAGTCTATTGACTTAATGTTGTTTTAAAAGGTGGTCTTTAAGGGTGGCGCCATCATTGAGTTAATTTTATAATTATTAAGGTTGAATTAAAGCCTTAAGATTGAACACCAATATTAAGTGATGCATTCAATTAAAAAAGTCAAAATTGAAGCTTTGAAGAAAGGGATGCCATCTATTTGGAGGATTAGGGTTTGACTCTGAAAAGAAGATTAGGGTTTCGAGAAGGTCAACAACAATTTATAAATGAAGCCTTTGGTTCTCTTTTTAGCATCTTATGTTTTATGATATTGTTATGCTGCCGGAATGGCTTTGGGACTACTTCGAGGAATGAATGCCTCCTAGCTTGGCTCTTCTTCTTGTTTGAAAGATAGCAACTAGTTGAGAGATAGTTTGTAATAGGTTTGTCTTGCATTTCAGTTGAGTATCTTGCATTTATGGAGTTCTAGATTTGCATTTCAGTCTCATTTTGAAGTTGCTAAAGTCAAGTTGAATCTGTAGTTTCACTCATAAATCTAAAAATAAAAATACAGTCGTTCTGGGTATTGATTCATTGAGTTTCCTTGATAGGGGCAACCCTTCTTGCAAAAATTCAGATTTTAATATTGAGTGTTTATTTTTTAAAAGCAAAATCGCCTCTCTCTATTGGTCGTACCATTCTAGTTTGCCTGGCAAATGTTTAGAAAAAAGAATACTTCGATTTGTTAGTTGTTTCTTGGTCTAGTCCTCATTGCCATCGTTATAGCTTTCGTTTGCATCAGGTCTCATGTCATTCTAGCAAGTATTGAGTGAGTTGTGAGCATTTTAGTGGATTCCAGAGTTGCTGGTCATGACTACTGAATGTATGTTTCTGTTCACAAGTCTCAAATCATAAACATTCTCGTTCTGGGTATTGTCTCATTGTGTTTCCCTGTTGGTGGCGACCCTTCATGAATATTTGTAGATTTTAATATGAAGTTTATGATTTTATAAAGCAAATTCATCACTCCTTGAAAGCCGTACTTCTTGGAGTGCCTGGGGATTCATGCCAGTAATTAATAACCACTTTTAGTTGCCATTTCTTATTACTAAACTAGGCGCCATCATTTCGAAGGTCTATTGCATCAAACTTGAAGTCATTTGGGTCAGTTTTGAGTGATATATGAGCAATTTAGTGGGTTACAGGCATGCTGGTTATATAATTTAAAGTGTAGGTCTGTCATAACAGATTTGAGGAAATCTGCATTCTCCTTCTTGGATTGGTGTTAGGAAATCATTAAAGGCTTTGTGAAAGATTCCTTATTGTTGCAGCAAATTGAAGAGCTCTAATACTTGATCTTGTAGGCATTATATATTTCATTATAAGCTGAACAGTAGTACTGTCAGCACTTCTCTTAGTCTTACTTTACTTTCTGTAATCGCAATTGTATTCCTTTGATCTTCGCCATATGGTCGCCTCATTTCCATACTGGAATTGGGTAGCACATACTTGGTGTTGAGTTTGCTTTCAGTATATTAGATGGTAGGGACCCTCTGACCACATGCTCGTCGTTCGCCGGCGCATCCTTGGTTAGAGTTCTTGTATAAGCATTTCAATTAAGACCCTCTGACCATATGCTCGCCATCATTGGCGCCATCCTTGGTTAGAGTTCCTTCCAGCTTTGTTTCGGCATTCAGATCCTCTGACCAATGCTCACACCTTGCCCTCATCGGGATCCTGGTGTACATTCTGGTTAGAGTTGCTTCAACATCGTTTTGGTTTAGAGCTAACCTGAACGGGTGCGTTTGTTTGTAATTTGCAATTGAAAAAAAAAAAAAATTGGTTCGAAATATTTCAGTGGAATCAGAGCCAAGATCCTGCCATCCTGTGAAAGTAGTCACTGATTTAATTGTCAGATGAGTGACAGAGATACCAAACACTGCGTACAGAGAGAGATGACTATAGAAAAGTCTGTACTTGAGTTAATGCAGGAACTGTGTATGCTAATGAAGGATCCTAACATAAGGTGGGGAATCAAAAAGATTTATGCTAAGTCTGAAAGTCAGGATAGAAAGGTGCACATGTCACATCAAAATGATCGTGAGCTTGATGAAGATACCTTGACAAATGAAGAGTGTGTGGTAGAGCCTCATAATACGCCCCTTGACTTGCATGCGATAGCAAATGAAGAAGTGCAAGTTGAAGGACATACTATTGGTGTCTTTGAATCCGCTTATGTCCGTTACCAAAGTAATGATGCTGGTAATGATTCCAATGTGTTTGTACCTCCTCTTGTTGAAGATTTAGTGATGGATAATTCTCCTCTTGTTGCTGTTCAAACTCCTCAAGAGTTTTCACAAAATGAATTTATGACAAGTGATCAAGAAGACCTTTTTGGCATGCATATGACTGTTCATGATGAGATCAGAAAGACACCTATAGATGATGGGTTCATTGAAGATAAGAATGATAAAGTTTTCCAAACAGCTAGCACTAGAGATTCTTTACTTCATTACAGTGATGGTGTCAAGGGTGGTTTTGGGTTTGATCATCAAACCAAACCATTGGAAATAAATATTAATGAGGATGACAGTTTAAGTGAATTGGGTGGTGACCTATTCAAAGATTCGACACTCCAAAAGAAGCGCGAAGAGCTCATTCCTTTTGATCAAAACAGTCAGCCTCTTACTATTTGGGATCCAAGTGTGGAGTCATCTAGTGAAGATAAGGAACTAGTGTGGGATGAATTCCCTTTTCCTCCGGATGAAGATCAAAAAATAGATTGCATTGCAAACTATGAGGTAGCCCTTGGAGGAGGAGTTGCCTTTGAAGAAGAAGACTGCCTAGCCAAGCTCCATAATGATCTCTTTGAAGTAGTTGCAGCCACTAAAGAGGAATATGTGGTTACAAAAACCTTCCGAACAGCGGACAAATATGATTACTTGAGCAGATTGGATGCTGGCATAATGTTTGATCAAGGAGGCAGTGATGAAGAAGAAGAGCTAGAAGACCATATGGCTCTTGAAGATGTAGAGTTTGAAGGTGTTACCAAGCCCGAATCTGATTTTTCAATGCATGAAGTTGGTTGCAAACTTAGGGTCGAAGAAATTGTGGAATGTGTTCCTCTCCATGACATTGAGCATTTTCCTCTAATGGAGGGAGAAAGACATGAAAGCTGGAACAACTATGATGGCAGCGAGGGCACAAAACAAAGTTCTGATTTTGACAATCAGTCAGCTTGCAATCCACCATCTTTGCATATTCTTGAGTGGGAGGATCAAGTCAAAGAGTCCCTTAAGAGGGAAGTGCGAGTTTTATCCCAATTTGATTGCACTCACAGTTTGATTGAAGATTTCTACTGGAAGGCTCAACTTGAAGAAAGAAGAAGAGGTGTTAAGGATGAAGTTGCTCTTCTCAACTTGCAACTTATCAGAGACTCTTGGGAGACATTGAAATCAGATTGCATACACTTGATTGCAGATCGGGATCATGTCGTTGAACTTGCAAAGAAGACCTTTAGTGCTTTCCAAGGGAAAGAGAGAAAGGTTGATGAGCTTACTCATGAGCTTGAATCAACAAAGGCTATGCTCGAAGAAACTCTAGTAGCATTAATGGAGGTAGAAGATCAGTTTGCTGATTTCAAACCTTCTAAGGAGCAAGAGAATGCACATAGAGCTGAAGAAATCGAGCAAGTCATTAAAGAGCTCGATAGTCTTGAAGGAGAGTTTGATCTTGTAGGTTTCACAAGAAAATCAAAAATTGCTAGTGCTGATTTGGAGCAGCAAGATGGAAGGAACGAATTCCTAGTGTATGACAATCCTCTTTTTGAACCGGGTGAAGAGGAAGCTTATGAGAAACATTCCTTTGTGGTAGATGATGGAACTTCAAGCCTTGAGGAAATCACTTTTGACACCATTGTTGAAGAGGGAAGTTCTAGCACTTCTTCTAGCAATGGAACAAGGATGCATAAGTTGCATAATGAGGACTTACCTGCTGCTCCTAATCTCCCCATTCAGGAGGTGGAAAATCAAGAAGCATGGTGGAATGAGGTCACTAATCTTGATGGTCAACAAAGGGATGATTGGCACTCCGATGAAGAGTTCATTCATTTTCTGATGTGGATGCTTGTCAGATTCCTATCGGACTTCCTGCTTACACCATCTTCTCTAAGAATAGCTAATTTCATAATGGAGTTTGATGAAGGGTCCATTGAATCCTTCCAGCAATTCTTCTCTCATGATTTTGAATTTGACTTTCTCAATGAATTCAGATTTGTTGAGTACTTCTTGGAGTTTCAAGGTGCGATGATTCAAATAGAACGTATTTCCCAAAGCGTTCTAGTAAAAGTAATTCTCCATTTGCAGAATGGCTCTTCTTTACTTATGATGTGGGGCCCTGGTATCAGCTTGCTTTTGACATGTGTCAAGAAGGTATGTTGGAGTGATGAGCCTCAAATTCACTGTCCTTTGGATGTTGTTACCTTCTTTGTTAGTCATTTGAAGTTCACTCCTAATGATCAATGGGAGTTTTGGAAAGTAAAGTTGAGCAAGGATTGGTACTTGGCTGTGATGGGATCTTCAATGGGTTTATTTTCGGCTGTAGATATGAGCAGACATTATTTTTTGGGTGCTGATTTTCAGTTTGGCAACAGCTATCTATCTCCTTGGATGTTGATTTTCATAAAATCAGATTTCAAGTTGATCATTTCAGTCTTGTTGGGTTGCTGGTTCATTCAATTTCAGACCTTCCAATTTCTTTCGAGGGACAATTTATGGCTTCAAATGAGAGAATTGGTGGTGTGGACTGAGCACGATCATAATTTGGAAAGAAACCATACTCATTCTAATGGTTTTCTTGGTACATATTCTTGTACAAATAATTGGAGCAGCAGACCATCGCTCGACTTGGCTTGGCATTTCGAGACTCCTACTACTGAGATCCTGTTCAATGTCTTGATTCTACATTCTGAGACTCTTGGGGTTGGAATTATGAGAAACTTCTTCAGACTTCATAGTTGTGCCATGATAATTCAACAGAGGCATAGGGAATTCATGTGGAATCATGAGTTTGAGTTTGTTGAGTTCTTGCAAAGGATAGCCTTCCTCTTTGCAAGAAGAGTTGAAGATGTCACATTTGCAGTCATGGTTTCATTTGTTACCATGTGGAGGTATGCTAAGGAGATTAGTTATGAGTTGAGTGACCTATCCTTCTTCTTGCCTAGAATTGTGGTTGACAGTGGTATTGTTGTTACTATTGACTCTGGGCATCTTGGACGTGAGACGTTGCATGATATTGATCTTAGTCCTTTAAGATCTTTCAGTTTGATTATCATGGATGGTAACACTTTGGAGTTACAAGGGAGGTTAGTGCAACATTGGCATGATGTTTTCACTGATGTGATCAGAGTGGTGTAGTAGTGGCATGGTGGGTCCTTCCTGAGATGGATTTGGGAACCTGGGATCATACTTGTTTTGGTATGGATCAGTTTTAAATTTTTTGGAGTTATGGCGATATTGCTTGAGGACAAGCAATTTTGGGAAGGGCGGACTGTAATGTCCCCATTTTTGGCACTTCACTTTTTAGTGATTGATAGCCTTTTTCCAGTGTGCTATCAGCTAGTCAGTGGCAAAATTAGGGTTTCACGTTTTGGAGGATGTTTTTGCTCAAGGTTGGGTGTTTTAATGGCAGATTCTTTCTAGGTTTCCAGAGAGCTACGCAGTGGTATGTTTTTCTTGGCATTCTGAGCACCTTCATGAATTTACTATTTTTAGTAAATTCTATTTCTGGCAGTGGTCCTCTTGGTCTCGGCACAATTGACTTTCCTCTTCAGTTGACTCATTTGGTTTATTCAGATTTTGGCTTCGGGATGCAGTTTCAGAGAGATAAGTTCATTTCACTTAAATAACATTATATTTTAATGTTATATTACCCCTTGGCCTAGTCTATTGACTTAATGTTGTTTTAAAAGGTGGTCTTTAAGGGTGGCGCCATCATTGAGTTAATTTTATAATTATTAAGGTTGAATTAAAGCCTTAAGATTGGACGCCAATATTAAGTGATGCATTCAATTAAAAAAGTCAAAATTGAAGCTTTGAAGAAAGGGATGCCATCTATTTGGAGGATTAGGGTTTGACTTTGAAAAGAAGATTAGGGTTTCGAGAAGGTCAATAGCAATTTATAAAAGGAAGCCTTTGGTTCTCTTTTCAGCATCTTATGTTTTATGATATTGTTATGCTG
>VCHN02002370.1:0-17509 GCA_007115665.2 Sequoiadendron giganteum
ACCGTGGGAAGTTCACTTGAATCTACTTCTTTTTTTGAAGATACTTAATTTTCTAAAACTTCTTCATCAAGATTATTTTCAATGATAATCTGACACAGTCCATGTCCTTGTATCATCTTGGTGGGTTTGATTTCAGTATCATATTTCTGAATCTTGGCAATCCAATTGCCTCTTTTCATCCCAAAATCTTGTTGTGTTAAGATGGACTTAACAGTTGAATCTGGGACTAGAACCTTGACATGGCTATTTATAATGTAGAACCGAAAGTGCTTAATAGCCTTGACCACAGTGAAAGCATGTTTCTTTGTCTAGGAGTATTTCAAATCATAATTTTTTAGAGGTCAACTCGTGAATGCAATTGGAGATTCAAAACCCTCACTGTTCTCCTGCACCAGAATCACCGAAAGTGTATGCTCGGAAGCATAACTATACATGATGAAGTCTTTGGTGTAAATAGGACACACCAACATTGATGCATGAGCAATGGCCTCCTTGATGTCATCGAACACAACTTTCCCTTTTGTTGTCCAATGAAAAGTAGTATTGCCTTTCATCATATTAACAATATGACGAGTCTTCTCTGCACATTCTGGAAGGAACCTTCACAAAAAGTTTACTTTTCCAAAGAAGGAATGAACAACCTCCTTGCTTGATGGTAGGGTAAGTGATTTGATGTCGTCAACTCTTTCGGAGTCAATCTTGATTCCCTCAGTAGACACTACGTGACCAAGAAGTTTTCCTTCTGTGACTCCAAAAATTGACTTTTTGGGGTTTAAGGAAATACTATGTTGCCAACATCTCTCTAAGATTTGCCTCAGGTGGTAACAGTTTTCATGACGATTGTTGGAAAACACCATGAGATCATCGAGATACACCATAATAAACTTACCCATCACATCACAAAATGTCAAGTCCATAGCTTGTTGGAACGTGGCACCGACATTTATCAGGCCAAAAGGCATGTTGTAGTATGCAAAGGTACCCCATGGCATCGTGAAATTTGTCTTGTGTTGATCACTTGAAGTAACTTCAATCTGGTTGTAATCGGAGAACCCATCCAACATAGAGAGCATCTCAAACAAGGAAAACTTTAGTGGTGAATCTTTGCCAATTGGTGAATTCTAGGAATCAGGCAAATCGAAATTGGTGAATTAATCGTACACAACAAGGTGTCCAAATCGCCTGGATTTAACGAACTATTGGTCCAATGCATGTCCATTTGCCAACGGTTTTTTTTACAAGGAATGTTTAGGCAATAAATTCACCATAATAGACTACGCATTTCCAATGGACCGATTAATAGTTTTGCCTGGAATCCCCAAAGCATGCCATCAAATACCCACATATTCACCAATACTATTAAAACAACATTATATGAGGACCCATTTCGCCAATTAAAATTTACAAATAGTTGCTTGTGAAGACCCATTTCGCCAATTAAAATCTATAAATAGTTGCTTATGAGGACCTATTTTGCCAACGACATTTAAAAATAATTACATTTGAGGACACATTTCACCTTGAAAATTACAAAGAATCATTGTATAAGCACGCGGGATTCACCAAATTTTTAACATACCATTTAAAAATCTCATGTAATTCGCCAAATATGGATTGATATAAATACAATTGAAATTGTCATTTATTCTTAAATATTTTGTACGGTTCTGAGGTTCTACTTCTCGATTCAGAAGTCAACGAAAGCCAAAAATGTAGACTTAAAGGTGAGTGATCATTTCTTCATATTGTTATTAGTTATTAGTTATAATAATAATATTTCTTTATCTTATTTCCATTCTTGCTTCAGTCTTAAAGATGATTTTGAGTAGGGAATGGGATCTATATTCTTTGTCGATATGTCCTTCTTAAACAAGAAGACAATTTTTTCCAGATTTTATTCAAAGTGAGAGATCAATTTGTTGAGCAGCAAGGGTAAGACTCCTCAGGGTAATGAAGAGACTGGGAGGCCATCAAAATGCCCAAAAAGTAGAGGTACCATACAGTCTTACTTTGGAATTGGAAAAGCTTTTGATCCATCAGATCAAGATGGAGCTACATCATCAACTCTTCCACCAAATATTATTGAAGAAGGCATTCACAATACCTCACCGCCACAGGAAGGTCAAGGTGAGATTGTCATTGAGTTTAATCAAAATGTATCAAATAAGGATGGCAATACTGCACAAGATGTTCCAAGGGATACCCTAGTTAGCCAAAATGAGATAATATACTTGGATGAGGATGATGTTGGTAGCAA
Source organism: Sequoiadendron giganteum (assembly GCA_007115665.2). Classification (NCBI taxonomy): domain Eukaryota; kingdom Viridiplantae; phylum Streptophyta; class Pinopsida; order Cupressales; family Cupressaceae; genus Sequoiadendron; species Sequoiadendron giganteum. Next base: position 2,258 of record VCHN02002370.1, read on the forward strand.
GAAAAGAAAAGGAAAATCAAAATTGGGGTGTGAATGGGAAATGACAAGGAATTTTCAACTTGGTTGGTTGTCGAAGTACCCATTCAATGTACCAGTGGGGGTAGCAAACAAAAATGATATTGAAAGTGCAACATAGGTCAAATGTATGACTTGTAGTTGGAAATGTGGAAGAGACAAGAGGCTGTAGCTAAAGCTTGACACTATAGAAAAGCATATTGGTAAAGTTTATGAAAAACAAATCATAGACGGAAAGGAACAATCAATCGTACAATGGAAATCAAAAGAAGAATGTCTTCATGTTAAGTATGAAACGGATTATGAAGAGCATAACCATTGAATGTCAAAGCTTGATAAATGTCAAGGTACACTTGAGGCTCATTTTGGAAAAGCAATGGCAGCAACAAATCTGTCAAAAATTGTTTAGATGAGTGTTGTTTTTCATATTTTTTCCAGAGGGCATCCTATTATAGACTACCCAAAATATTTTAGTTTATTATCTTATTTGAGTGTTCCTCACTTTCCCTTATCACATTGTTTGGTGAACACTGGATGGGAATGGGAAAACTATCTTGTTGCAATGGAAAAGGAAGATTTAAAGGAGAAAGTAAAAGAGTAAAATTTCATTGCATTATCTTTAGATGAAGTTACTATGGTAGACAATACTTCTTGGGTATATATGCATTTGTATATTGTATAACAACACATTCTCCAAGCTCATCTTATTTGTGTTCATAAAATGGATAGTTCAACATCGCAAAATTTATTTGAGCTAGTCAAGAAATCTTTGAATGAAATTGCAGGTATGGATGAGTTGACAATTCCCAAAAAGTTGGTTTGTGTAGGAGTTGATGGAGCTGCAGTGATGCAAGGTCAAAGGAGTGGTGTTTGCACAAAGTTACAAACTACTTGTGCACCATGCATGCTTGTCATTCACTGCATGTCCCACAAAATGAATTTAGCATTCAAAATTGTAAGCAAGTTTCCTACAGTATCAAAAGTTGAAAATCTAGTTCGCGAGATCCAGGCATACTTATGCCAAAGTCCCAAACGTTTCCAATAATTTCAAAATTTTGCTAAGGGAATAACACCAAGAAACAAGCTTCTCAAGGATGTTGATACTAGATGGATCTCCCTGCATGGACCAGCGTAACGAGTTCTTTCAGAATATCAATCCTTGATTGGAGTGATGTATGAGCATCACAACACAGTAGACAAAGCTCCTAACCTCTTACATAGGTTAAGCGATTTAGAGACACTCTTGACTTTAGTTATTCTTCTCCCCATGTTGGATGAGATGAACAATCTTGTGAAGAAATACCAAGATAGAACTATGTATATTTATGAATATTCCAATCTACGTAAACTTACATGCTTGGCCCTCGATCATCTATATCTAGATCTAACACAAGAAGGCACAAATTATTTCATGTGGTAGAAAATTACTGATTTGAATAATCCTGATAATTATTTATAGTTTAATGCAAGCGAGCACTTATGTATCTGTGTACGTGGATATGAGATACCAATGTACCATTGTAAGAAAACCAAGCACTCTAGTAGAGAAGTAGTTGTTAACAGGGAATATTTTAATGGCATTGTTAAATCTGTTAGTGATAATTTGAAAGAAATTGAAAAATCTCTTCCCTCAAAGATTCATGAAAGATTCCCTCGACATGAAATACTTGAAGCCATGGGTATTGCGTATCCTCAATTTTGGGTAAACCAAGATAACCCAAAATATTTTCGTGATCAAACAATTTTTTAAAAAGGTAACATACAATGAGTAGACAATAGAAGGAATTTTAAATGAAAATAAGCTTAGACAACAATGTAGGAACTTTGCAACAACTATGAGGGACCAATATAAATCCATGGGCAAGGAGAAGGCCTCTGAACCGGGATGAATAAAAAAGGTTTGGACAAGCTTAGGTCAAAGTGAAATATTGCGTGGTTCGATATCAGAATATTTCAAACTTGTTGATTTATGTCAAACAATGATATTGGGGTCGGTGGAGGATGAGAGAGTTTTCAGTACATTGGGGTTTTTGAAATCAAAGTTAAGAAACAAACTAGACAAGAATTTGGAAAATTTCTTGAGGATTAAAGGAACTGCGTATGATGTCAAAAAAATTCCTTTTCAAAGGGCACTCGCAATCTGTAGGTCCGCATGTGAAAGAAGACGGACCGGGTTATGCAACACAGACACTAATACTCCAATTCCAAATGTTGGTACAAGTGGCACTGGCACTGGCACTGGGAGTGGGACAAATTCCATTAACAGTGACACAAATCACACAATGAATCTTGATTTTGAATTTGAGACACAGTTTGAAGAAAATGAAGAGCAGACTCAGAATCAAGACAACTCTTTTACTTTATCTCAAGACGAGCGTCAGTTTGAGGACCCTGACTCCATTTGGGAAATTGAAGAGAATTAGCATCTTTTAGATATTTATACTGCACTTCATGAATCATTTTCCATTGTTCCAAAGTCCAAACTGTAGTTGATGATATTCTATATTGTATTCCATGAAATTATGAATCATTTCACTTTGAATTCATGATATTTTATTTTATATTGCACTTCATGAATCATATTGCAAACTGTAGTTGATGATAGTTTATATTGTAATTGTGATATTTTATATTCAAATATATTATATTCCATGAAATTGTGGTATTTTATATTTTATATTGTATTCCATGGTATTGAATTTGATATGTGATTCTGCATCATTTTTAAAGAATTAAAGAACAACACTTATCACGCTACTTATAAATTCCTATTGCATTTCCAATTTGCCATTCACACAATCTTTGATAAATAATTGGAAGGTATATGCTTATATTCCTTGAATAGAAGCTAACAGTTCAACATCCATAACTAGGAAGTTAGAAGCTCTACCAAAATGATTATAAAAAGAGTTTCTGATACGCCAGCATTAGAAGCAACTGACATGACCATAATTTATAAATGTTTCTAAGCTCACAAAAGCAACAGTTGAGAGCCTTACTAAATATAGAGACATGCATAGAAGTGTTGGTTAACAGATTTATCACCTAAATCCATATTCTTATGCCCACGAAGGTGAAAAACGTAACAACAGTTGAATCATCCATAATAGTATTTCAGACTAATTATCTACTTATTTTAAAAGGTGGCAGCTACCTTCTTTAGATATTCAAGGAATGATTTTTAACTAATATTGCTTTTAACCAGAAAGCAAATGAAAGGAACTTAGGAAATGCTTTTAAGTTTTTAACCAGAAAGATTTGAAAGACATCCACACAACTTAAACAATAAAAGCTTAAACTACCAAATCATCTAAATTACATTGAGAAATCCTTACACATCCATCACCATAAAATATTTATTCACAGATAAACATTCCACAACAATGAAACAAACCAAACATCTATCATTCCAATAATAGATAATCCACTAGCAAACTACTCAACAAAACCAGAATAAATCCACACACCATAACTCAAAGATTACGCATGCATGAACTTCACCATTGTCTTTCTATAATGGAATTTGAAATAACAGAAAATCAATAAAAATAGCAGAGTCTTGATAATGGTTTAAGACAACCATTTTAGAAATTAAAATAAAAAGTCTTTGAACTTGAAGTATCAAGAGAGCCAAATTAAAGAAAATAACATAAAAACTAAAAACTAATCAGGTCCCAACACCGCCTCCTTCGCTTCCAATTATTTACACCTCCTCCTCCTCTATTAATGCCTCCCGTGCCTTTACTCTTTGCCTGTATTCCATGTACTTTGTGACAATTGCGGTGATGTTTTTTCTTCCTGGAGTCATGGTGATTTGCAGTCTTGTCCTCCATTTTGAAAGTGCACGGTCTGACTCAGCTAGCATTTCATAGATTTTGTCAGATTCCACCTTAAATGAATTCATATAGGTCTGCAAGTAACTCAATTTTCTGAACGAGTCTCCAGTGGCTGTCTGACGATCAACTATTTCTCTATGATACACCTCTTTAAATTCCCTCGTTACGTTTGTAACATCCAGTACCTTATCACTAAACCCATCCTTGAACTTCACTTCAAGACAATTGAAGTCTTCTTAATCTTCACCAATATGTCAAAGTATTTTTCTAACACTTTATTGATTTCCTTGATATAATCTTCATATACTGACAATTTCCATTCCAAGGAATCAAACCGACTAGGATCAATTTCTTTAGGGTCATCCACCAATTTTTCTTTTATTAACAAAATGTGCTCCATGGAGATTAATTCTACAATTTCCCTTGAAAGAAAAAATGTGCTACCATGTTCTCTCCTCATCTGCTAGAGCTAAGCTACTAGTTCCTTTCTTTTATCAGACACATTAACATAGAGTTGCATAAATTAATGAATGCAGAAAAGGCCATCCTGATAAATCCCTTCTATCCATTCGTTGGAAGCTTTACCATAACCTAAATTTTTCCTGACCCTTTGCACAGTGTCAAAATCAATACCTTGAACATTTGAGCTTGAGGCTTCCATAGTGGCCGGATTCACAAATGATAAAATAAAAAAAATTAGAATATTAGATTGCAACTGAAGGTTATCCTTTTTCTATTTTTTTGCTCTTTTGGTTAATGCATTAACAGAGTAATCAACATGACATACATCACCTTCTAAGTTAGATGGCCCCATATCAACATGAGTAACCTTCTAGCTGACTTCCGTTATCTCATTGTCGTTTAGGTTCATTTCTGGATCAACAATCTCCAACAGTTGATGCCCAGAAGTGGAATCAGTGATAATTTGTGACATCCTCTTAACCTTTTTGGGCTTATGTTGACCCTGCAATAGCATGACAACTGTATCTACTTCAATTTTCATTGCGAGAATATTCTTTCTTTTCTTCTCAACTGCTTTCTTTAACCATTATGGGGAAGATGCCACTAATCCAGTGTCTCTACTTTCAACACTGATATTTTCTTTCTTTTCAGTTGATTGAACATAAAGTGAAACATAAGTATCTTGTACTGGAGAAGATTTATCTTCAAAGAATGTGGGAAAAGAATTATCATCAATTATTTGTTCAAAAATGCCCTTAGAGTCTGTAGGCATTGTCTTTTCTTGACTAACCTTTTTCCTAGGTACCGAGGGTACAACTACACTATCCTATTCGAAAATTGATTTTAGCTTGGCCCCAGTGTCTTTTGGCTTCTCACCATCTCCTACTGACTGCGATCCAGTGCCAGATGGCGTAATTGACTTCTTTCTAGTTGATACATTTATGCCAGAGGCTTGTACAATCCCTTGCTCTCTTCTCTGTGAAACTCTTTGCTCATGGGGAGAACCCGCACTTTGGCACCATTTTTCGTTCAACCAGTATGAAGTTCTTCTCAAAATAGAGGTAGAAAGGACCATTATTTCTGAAACTTCATCCTCTGACCAATTAATTATGTACAAGGGCTTAGCAACAGGGGCCCGATATTCAGGATCAATGATCACCGAGTCTTCTTGTGCATCTTCTGGAATATCGAAAGGAATACCAAAAGCTTGTATTTTCCTTAGGGTCAATCTCATAAATTTCACCTATGCACCTTGCCTTCATCTATACAGTCTTCCCAAAAATCTTCAATATGAGGGCGATGTTCATAGCTGCTAGCTCCATACAAATTTTGCTTAACATAACCCTTGCTATCAAAATTACTTCTCATGGGCAAACACTGAAAATTAAATTCATTCAGGGCTTTCTGCACACCCCTAGAAATATTATTACTTTTTTAAGAAAATGAAGGCATAAATAATGGAAAATCATACCCCTTCTTTCCCATGTTTGAATATTTAACATTTGCAACGGCCATCTACTGGCAAACTTCATGAAAAACAAGGAAATCATTGGGTAACGGGGAGATTTCATTGGAGCCTTCTCAAAACCTCCAATTCTAAGATAAGTGAATATGTTGAACTGAATGTAGAAACTTCCAAACCTCAATACCAGAGTAGTCACTTCAGCTGAAACCCTCAGCTTAGGTTTTCCATCAATTCTTCTCACAATTTCCATTAAAAATGTGTCATTGACGCTACAGAAATTCCTCATTCCAACCTCCTTAGTGAGCTCTGGAAACCTTCTATACACAGGCATATCCGGTGTTGGAGGCCTTTGCGGTTCCAACCCTACCTAGAAAGCCTCTTGACTGGCTAGAATGTAAGCCAGGTATGAGCACATGTGGAAGGCAACAAATTGCTAGAAATTTATCAATTGCTCACTTAAATGATAACTAATAATCTCAGCCCAGTCAATGAAGTTATTTTCACTAAAAATCACCAAAATAAAATGACACATCAAAAATTCAAAAGAGTATAAACATGCATTACCAACCACACAATGTAGCAATGTGATAGCATCTAAAATTTCATCCTTAAAATGAACCCTTTTAAGCTTTAAGGGTAACTGAGACTTACCCTTTTTCTCCGACTTCAACTAATTCTTCACAATGGAAGTTTTGCACCATTCCTCATTCATTCTAAAAAACTCTTCACCAACAGCTACAGACATTTCCTCTACATTTTCCCTCTTTGGAATGCTTAGTGCACGGGAAATGACTTCAGGAGTAATTCTTACAATGACTGACACGTCCATAGCTCTAATTTCTCGATTCTTTGGAATGTAGCCCCTTGCACACGTAATCACCAGGTCAACGCTTTGTACAACCTTAGGAAAACTTGCCGCATGCACCAAACTGCTCTAGAGAGATTTATCTTCCACTGTTGTTCTCTTCCTTTACTCCAGGCGCACCAAAAACTCCTCCAAATTGAGGTGGGAAATTTTAGTGTCCCTCATGCCAGACCAGTGATTTTGAATTCCACCCTAGCTTTGCATGAGCACAAATTCACGGAGATAGAATGTTTGCAATTGAGAATTACTAGCATTAGCAAAGAACGAGAATGCAAGCTAAATGACATATGTCATATTAAAACTTTGCCACCCACTGGTACTTATTCCATTAATTTTGATAGGACATGCATTTAATGCGGCATTCAATATCATTCCTCAAAAAGATAGCCTGTAAACCTGAATGCTTTTTTAAATTCTTGAAAAGACAACTCAAGGTTACACCATACATAACATTCAATGAGATGACGACGCCTTTCAAACCCAAGATAAGTCCATAATGTTGCCTAGTCACGAAAACTTGGAACCTTATAACCAAACTCAAAAGTTTGGAACTTTTGGAAACCTCTAACTCACCGACTACAAAGAATCAAGATGTATTTGACCAACAAGGACTTGTAACTCAACAAAGTGAACCAAGTCGGGAAATCTAAAATTTATGAAAATTTAGAACTCTGCGACAAGGTTATAAAACTCTAAGAACTGGCGACTAAGGTTAGGAAGAGCAAAAAAATTGCGAATTGTTCAACAAAGTGAGCCAAGTCGGAGAATCTGGAAGTTTTGAAACTTCAGAACTCCGCGACAAGGTTATAAAACTCTGAGGACTAGCGAATAAGGTTAGGAAAATCAGAAAAACCGTGACTTGTTCAACAAAGTGAACCAAGTCAGGAAATTTGGAAGTTTTGAAATTTTAGAACTCCGCGACAAGGTTATAAAACTCTGAGGACTAGCAACTAAGGTTAGGAAAAGCACAAAAACCATGACTTTGAGCATTTGTCAAGAGAAATAAACAACAAGGCATTGAAAATGAATGAGGTAAAAGACCTGAAAGACCAAAGGAGGGGAACTTTAAAATTGTTGATACTAGTTTAAAAGTTATGGATAACAAGAAGTAAATATAATGAGCTTATTAATGAATATAATAAGAGTCAGCAAAAGGTTGTTGAACTTGAATTCTGGCTCTAGTTTAATTCTAGCTCTAGTTTAATGAACCTATTAAAGTACCTTGATTAAAGCATGAATTCATATAAATGTTTAGTAGATCCGATAAATTATTAAGTAGTCATGGAGCTTGAGTATTGATGTGTGAATTGTAATGCAATTTCACTAAGATTATGGATTCCTGGAATTAAAATCAGTGGATCACCTTATAGTTCATATTTTAATTGTGTTAATAATAAAACTTGAACATGTACTCAGTGATTCATCACTCAACTCAATGCTTAATAACATATTAACAATAGTATTAGTAGCATATACAATAATGAACATCGACAATCGTTCAATGTGTATCTAGTATTTGAAACCACAGACTTTTTCTTCAAATGATAAAATAAATAATACAAATAATTTGAGATTTTTTATTGATTTCCAAATGAAAGAGTACATAGAGGCATTGGAAATGCAAAATATTGCCTAAAGACAACTCTGCACAGAGTTGAGTTGGAATTCAAAAACTCATATTATCAAAGATTCAAAAATCAAATCACTATATCACCTTTTCTAGCAACTTCCACTCTTCAGGTGGTGGAATTTCCATTTGTTCTAACCAATTTTGTTTGACTTTAAGTTTTGTTAACATTTCATGATTGTAATTGGAACCTGTCTTGAATTATTCAGTCAATTTTGCATTCAAAGTTATCATTGTTCTAATGGAATCCAAATAGTTCACCACATCTGGGTTCTGAGGAAATTGGTCCAAATCTATCTTCCTTGCACCCTCCATCTTCTTTTTGAAATCATCCTTTCTAATGAATCACTCATTTGTGTCAAAATCCTCTGGAAAACCAAGCTCTATGAAGTTCCTTACCTTTCCATCCACCTTCTTCATCGTGTTTGCAGCCAAATGCAAATATTCCTTTGTTTCACATATTCTAGAGAACCTAGAATTTTTACTCTACTAGATGGTTTATCACTTTTTTCATAAAAATTGTTGTATGTCCTAATTTTCTTTCGGTGCAATGCCATAATTTCTACTGGAAATTGTTCAAAATAAATACCATTCTCAACAACACTTTTCTCCATTGCTATTTTGATCTCATCCCAAGAATCCTTGTTTCTCAAGTTTTCAAGCAAGGGTTTACTTTGATGTTGAATTCTACTTGCAATATTCTTATTGGCCACAATCATTGATTTAATGATGTCACATGGATCATACTGACAGTGAAAGATAGCATCAAAATCTAAAAATTTCAAAAGATTATGTGCCACACTAAATTCTTTTCTCTCGAATGTGAACCCTGCACATGAAAAAGGTAAAGAAGGAAATGAGGTCTTCTTTTGCTGACTGAGAAAGTGTATTTCATCAGCACTCTGCATTTGCCTTACACATTCCAATGCAAAAACCCTTTCTGTCACATGTATTGGAAGTTTGTATGGTCGTACTCCCGATCCATAAAATCTTAGCGCAATATATTCTTCCATTAAGTACCATTCAACCAATTTTATTTCTTTTCCTAGTTGAATGTAGTTTCTAAATGACATAAGCAATCTAGGCATTGGAGTATTTGCAATTTCTTGATGCAATGGACCCAAAAAGTAGTCTACAAAATAAATATAGTTCCTTCGAGAATCTTGCATCCTTATCTCAGTGGTCCATTCATATACTGGAGCCATTTTCTTTTCCTCAGCATTACTATAGGGTTGAGTCTGAAGCTTCTTGGTATGAAACATTCCTCTAAATTTGAATAGAAAAATATAGCACAAGTAGGTTATGAACCTAAATGTCTTGGTGGAACCTACTTTAATCATTAAAAATTGTTTATGCATGGATTCTACAATGTGCTGAATAAAATTATATTTGACATGTTGAGCACCATAATGGATATTATATACCATTTCAAGGAGGCTTGCACCCACTTCCAAATTACTAACCAGACTGAGGCAAAATGCTAGCATGGAAATAGTATCATGAACCCATGGTTTAAAAATATCCAAATCATAAGGAGGCTTATGATCACCTTTCAATTTGTTTCTATCTTGAACTATTTTATTTAAGAAAGCATTTTTCTCCCTTTCTTCCACTCCTTCATAATCACTAGCAAGATTTTCTAGGTCAATGTGGACATTTCCAAATTCTTCGGTTGTAAACCCCAACAATTTTCCAACTTCTTTTTCATTAATGGATAACAATTCCTCTTTTCTATTTTTATTAACACTTGCTCTTTTGTTATCATCATAATTTTGGGCACAGACCATGATAAATTATGGGAAATGGAAAACCTCAGGTAACATCATGCACCCTAATCCAATTACCCACAGTGCACTGATACTATTAACTTGCATTTTATTTGCAACCTTATTCTAAGATGAAAATCTAAGTTTTGAGGTACGCCTACCATAGATTTCAAGATCATAAATATCATGGTACCCATCAGTGAAACCTAGTGTTTTAAGCAATTCTACATAATGTATTTTTTATCGAACATTTCTCTAGTGGTACTGGTGGTAGACATGCTTATACAATGTGAATTTTTGAATTTCCTAATACCTATTAGTCCTCCTTAATTTATCTTAATTATTAAGTCTCTAAACCCTAAACCCAAGTCCCAAACTTCAAAGTTTGACAAAATAAGATTTTAATAAATGACAAATGATGAACATTGAAACGTAGGCACAAGAATTCTTTCACTTACCCGGATTCTGACTCTTCAAAATATTAATGCTAACAGTCGTGGAAACTGGAATGGCTTTGTAGTTTATTGGAAGACTAGAAGTGGAACTGTGGAACCCAAAATAGGGTGGTGCATTGCAGTGAGCAATCTGTAGACTTAAAAAAAAATCACTTCACACTTAGCAGTACAAAATGCTTTTTTTTTCTTCTCGAAATTGGAACATTAAAGTGAATGAAACATTGAAATGTCTTAGGTCTACATGTTGCAATTTATAAATCGTTGATCTTTCTAAATCTAACGGTTATAGGGTGATTCTAGAGGTTTAAGTTTTCAATCCTATTGCTCTATGCATTTCATTCTGGAATGCAACTACAACCATACATCAAATGTTCATCGAATGGTTGAAACTTGAGAAATTGATGATATGAACTTAAAACAATAAACATGTGTTTTACTTTTAAAGTTGTTTTAAACTTTAGTGCGGGATTGACATCAAGGCCAAGGGGCCGGTAACTTAATGTTGCAAAGGAATTAAAAAAATAAATAATGATACCGGGAACCGGGGGAGCAGATCAATGAAAAATTAGAAATTTAGAAATCAATAACATTTCAGTAAACCCTAACAAGAGTGACAATGTCACAAATTTTAGTGTTTATAATGTTTTTTGTCAATTTGATGGCAACTTTCTTTTTTCATTTGGATTGCTTTATGTTTTACTTTTAAGTCTACATGCAATTATTTCATAAATAGATAATACTTAATTTCTTATAGGAAAAAAACTGATTTGAATAGATTCATAGACACAGAAGTTCTGAACTCAGAAAATAACTCTTTATTGTAAGTTTAAATGAATAACAAAGAATCACACAAGAGACAACACAACCATTTATTTTATTACAACTGAATTATAATGTCACATTATTACAAAACTTTTTAAAGATGAGTAGCTATAGAGAAGGCAAGCTCTTGTTTTGTATAAATAACATATGCCACTTTACATACACACAATTTATTCCAAGTTATTGCTCGTGACAATGGATTACAAATTGATTCCAATTTCCAAGCTTTTGTTGGTGACAACTTAATTCAAATGTAACTCTAAAAATAAATGCATGATTCCAAGCTTCTGCTAGTGACAACGTAATACAAATGTGGCTCTGAAAAATAAACCCAAGGGATTTGCCAACCATGCTGGGGAAAAGGGGGCTCTAATCATGTTGGGTAAAAGGGAGCTATGAAGATACAAAATGTACTTATCCCCTTTGAGAACCAGAGTCGTGCAAAATATGAGGGGTTGTAAAACTACTCCCATCTTTTACCTGCAGCCTCGATGCATTGGGATAGCACTTATGTCCATCAGAGCTCCTCATCTTGGTTCAAAACTTGTCTTAGAAGTCAGGTTAACCAAATCAACTTCTTTCCAATTCCACCCATTCTAATTCTTTGAACTTGAAGGAAATTGGTCTTTTACTCTGTATCTACATAACTGGAGGTAGGAGAATTTACAGTATCCCCAATAATACCACATATTCTTCTTCATGAATCCTTATTAACCCTAGAAAATGAAAACCCTTATGACACTATCCACTATCACTATCCCTATTTATGATCCACCAGTGCTGCTACTAGCCTAATCCCTGTTTACTTGTGACTCATGACGTCGTCCGTGTGAGGTTGGGTATAATTATAATTGCAATTTGTGCAAACCAAAAAAGTAACTTAATCGATTCGTGTAACTTAAGGCTTACAATGTACATGCACAATTAAATTATTTAATTTGATTGATGCCTAGCTACATGCCAACTGTACCTCAAGCTGACAAGCTGTCAAAATCACCATTTATTTTCCAAGAAAAATGTGCCAATATGCTACTAAATCCATTTCGCCAACCTCCTTATATAAGAGCTATCCTTTCAGAGGATTTAAAAGATTACGGTAAACCTCAAGTTGGCATTTCAAAGCATTTGAGAAGACATTCCTTAATGGCACCATACAATTCATTAAATGAGTTGACAGTGACACATCGAAAGTTGTGCATCCCGCCGAGGTCGCCCCATTGCTAAGAAACATCTCTATAACCATATGTCGGGAATTCTAAAGTTTTAAGAACTTTCGATATTTCGACTACATAGGACATGATTGGATAAGACTTGAAAGCTACAGATAGGTCGGGTGGTTGGGCAGTTTTGAAACTTTAGAACCTGGCGACTTGGTTAGGAAATTCTGGAGAGCCGCAACTAGGTTATAAAACTTACGAAAGCCGCGACGTTGTCAAAAACTTAGATTATTTTATAAGGTTGATATTGATAATTCAGCCTTGTTTGGCCTTTAGGTCCTTTGTGTAAAACCTTAAGTTTTTAAGCCCTAGTCCTACGTTCTTCCTAGGTCGTCCCTCTTTTAAAACAAACTTTATGCACGTGCATATTTTGTTGTCTATTTTGATTGATGAGCGATATAAAGGAAAAGGAACAGTGGGCTATGATCTCGCCATGTGTTTGCATCTAGTTTTATTATGGAGGTTTCAATTCGTAAGTCTAGTGCTTCACTGATTTACTTCTGGGATGCAACTATAGCCGTCCATAAAAAAATCATCGAACAGTTGTGGATTATATTAATTTGCACTAACATCTAGCTTCAGATATAATAAATGTGTTGACACTTGTTCGCATTCTGGACTCGTTATGAAGGAATTTGAATGTGCGGAAAATTTGTCCCAGAATTTGATAATTTCGCCAACCACACTATGATTTTTATTGGCATATCCCTTTATATTGCCATTGATTTTTTTTATTAATTTTAGATTATGTGAAATTCGCCAATGAAAATATTTTTTTTGCTTTGAAAAAAGGATTAATTCGCCAATGGTAAAAAAAATTGGTTTGAAATAAGGATTTAATTGACAATGAAAAATATTTTATTCATTTAAAAAAAATTGCAATTCACCACGATTTTCCACAATCTTCTAGTGATTATAAAAGATTCACCAGTTGGGATTTTTTTTTACCAAAAAACGAAAAAATTTGCCAATAAAAATAATATTTTAATGGGGGAAATTATCGAGTTTTACACATTAGGGGTTTCTTAAATTTTTCCCTGAAAAGGTACCACTATGAACTCGTAATGTCCATATCGAGTTCTAAATGCAACCTTTGAAATATCTTCTTCCTTAATTCTCAATTGATGGTACCCTGACCTGAGATCAATTTTGGAGAATACTATATGTCCCTTCATTTGGTCAAACAACTCATCAATCCTCGGGAGTGGATATTGATTCTTGATGGTCACCTTGTTCATCCGATAATCTATACACAGATGCAAGGTTCCATCCTTATTTTTCACAAAGATAATCAGTGCTCCCCAAGGAGACACACTAGGTATTATGAGCCCTTTGTTCAAAAATTCCATTAACTGGGCCTTCAACTCATAGATTTTTGTGGTGGTCATCTGATAGGATTCCTTGGATTGAGGCTCAACTCTTGGGACAAGGTCGATAGAAAATTTAAATTCCCGCTTCAGAGGCAACTTTGTAAGTTCGTCCAAGAATACATCTTGGAACTCCTTGAGAATAGGATAGTCATCTAAATATGGTTCCTTGTTGTTAGGGTTACTAACATGCACAACATGAATTTCACATCCCTTTTGATGAGCCTTCTTGAGTTGCATCACATAAATCTATCTAAGCTCCAAGGGTCTCTACATTCCACAAACCTCGACTGGGTTTCCATAATCATCTAGATAGTTGACTACCTTATCCTCACAATTTACTATATTCTTATGTTCAGTTAACCAATTTATTCCCAAAATTACATCATATGAGCCTAAAGGTGCCACATACAAGTTGACCCAAGTTTGAAAGGATGGAAGCTCTAACTCATTGCAAAAGAGACAGGTATCTACCCTTTGATCTACTCGATTACCATACTAGACTGTCCATGAGTTTTCCATGTATCCAGGTCTAATGGGTATCTTGTATATTATTCTAGGATCTATTAAAATTTCAATAGCTCTAGTATCAATTAAGATAGAAACAGATTGGCCATAGAGCTTACCCTCAACTAAATTGGCCAAGCTTGATACTCTGTATGTTTTCTATCCACTACAACAAGGATCTAGTGATGTTGAGTCTATTGGTAGCTTCCTTCCTTCCTTCCTTCGACCATTGAGGATAATTTGAGGTGTAATTATTGCCTCCACAAGTATAACATCCATCACGAGGCCCTTTGTGACCTCCTAGCTTGTCCTCTCTAAAGCCCTTCTGCTTATGGTCATCTTTACCCTTATTTTTGTTTGCCTTCTTGTTCTTTCCACCATTCCCATCTTCACCTTTCTCCTACAACTCACTTCCCCTCTTGAGATTTTGGATCTGATGGCTCTTGTCTCCTTTATATGAAATTTATTTTTCCCGTACTATGACTTAGGATTTGAGTCATTACAAAGATTGGATAATTGTTGTAGTTTTTGTTCCTATTTGGTGGCCTTTTGGAAGATGTCATTCATGGTAAGAGGATTGTGCATATCCACTTCAGCTCCAATGTGGGGTCTCAGTCCCGTTATGAATTTTTGGATACAAAATCATTCATCTCCCTGGTACTATGGCACATACTTCAATAGGTTGGTGAAATTTTCCCAATACTGGATCACAGTCATGTTTCCTTGGGTTAGATTATGAAATTCTCTCACTTTCTTATCAAAGAAAATTTGTGGGAACCATCTCTTCCTGAAAGATTGGAGGAAGAGTTCTCAAGTGATCTCAACAGGTTGAAGATTTCATTCTAACT
>VCHN02005155.1:0-10241 GCA_007115665.2 Sequoiadendron giganteum
GCTACCAGTGCCGATCACTTCCCGAGATGCGTCAAAAACATACCCCCATTCCGAGACGGCAAAAGAGCCCACGCATAACAGTCGAGTGACCCAGGCGGAGTCGGATGTAAACAAAAACAACCCAAAGGCTACACAAAGGCTCCCTCGCTTACTGGGCCCCGACATGGATGACCGTGGAAAGGCTACCATTGCCGATCCGTTTTACGCAATGCATCCAATGCCGAGACCGTTCCAAGACGACGCAGAGAGAGACCGTGCATAGCAATTGGGAGAATTTGTGTTGGAAAGCAAAACGGAGCGCACCCTCCCAAGCAGCCCGAGAGTTAGACAGAGGCTCCCCAAGATATCTCTTTACTGGGGGCGGATTTGGACGAATCTGGATCAGCTACCAGTGCCGATCACTTCCCGAGATGCGTCCAAAACCAAAACCCGTTCCGAGACGGCAAGACAGCCCACGCATAACAGTCGAGCATCCCAGGCGGGAGTCGGGTGTAAACAAAAACAACCCAAAAGCTACACAGAGGCTCCCTTACTACACCTCGACATGGACGGCTTTGGAAAGGCTACCAGTGCCGATCCGTTTTACGCAAAGCATCCAATGCCGAGGCCGTTCTGAGACGCCGAGAGAGACCATGCATAGCAATTGGGAGAATTTGCGGTGGGGAGCAAAGTGGAGCACACCCTCAAACGGGTGAGAGTTAGACAGAATGTAGAAATCTCCTTCCGGGTCTACGGATTTTGGCGGTTGGTCTGGATCGTGGCTACCAGTGCCGATCACTTCCTGATTCATCAAAACGCGGCCCCGTTTCGGACGGCAAAGAGGCCACGCATAACGTGATCAGAGTGTCTAAGGCTGGCGAAAGGTCGGTGGTTGGTATAGAACAAACCGAGTAAACAGGAAATCGGATTCATGCGTAGTACCCGACGAAATCCCTTACTTGGGCACGACATGGACGAGTTTGGAGCGGCTACCAGTGCCGCTCGAGTTGCGTCCGATACCGAGTCCGTTCTAGGATAGCGACGAAGCCACCGCATAGCAAATCCGGTGTCCTGGTGCGCTCCGTTTTTAAGGGAGCGGCTTGCGGACTGTTCCTAAGTCCGATACGGGACATCCAACTCCGAAAATGGGTCGAAACCGAGATGACAAGAAATCGGATCCATACGCGGAGTACCCGACGAAATCCCTTACTTGGCCACGACATGGACGAGTTTGGAGCGGCTACCAGTGCCGCTCGTGTTCCCGAGGTGCGTCCGATGCCAAGACCGTTCTAGGACAGCGACGAAGCCCACCGAATACCAATCCGAAGTCCTGGTGCACTCCTTTTTTAAGGGAGCGGCTTGCGGGACATCCAATTCCGAGTATGCAGGAAACCGGATTCCTATGCGGAGTACCCGACGAAATCCCTTACTTGGCCACGACATGGACGAGTTTGGAACGACTACCAGTGCCGCCCGTGTTCCCGAGGTGCGTCCGATGACGAGACCGTTCTAAGACGGCGACGATTTCAACGCATAGCAATCCGGTGTCCTGCATGCATTCTATCGGGGCGACATGCGTGCCCCCTCAAGCGTGACCGTGATCCTGCACGATTAAAACCGGGATGGATTCGGCGGTCGGTTTTAATCGTGCAGCATTACGGTCACGCTTGAGGGGCCACGCAAGGGGGGGCACTAGAATGCCACATACCCCCCATATAAGCTATTTGTCCGAATCCCAGGCATCGGTAGGATGACGCCGAGAGAGAACCAAGCCCCCCGATTTCCGACTTTTCACCCAAACCGTGGGCATTCGAAATTTGGTCGTCCAAGTCAACCCAAATGCTAGACGGGGGCTCCCGAGTCATCCCTTACTAGGTCTCAGCAGAGTTGGGAGCGGCTACCAGTGCCGATCCCTATTCCGAGCCTGCATCCGATACCGAGACCGTTCAGAGAAGGCGAGAGAGAGCCCCCCCATAGCAATCTGGTGTCATGGGCGGGGACCTGCAATGCCTCCTAAGCCTGACTCGTGTTGGTGCACGATGGATAAACCGAGAGACAAATCCATCCGTTCGTACACCAACACCATCGCGCTCGAGGGGCACGCAGGATGGGGAGCTTTCGACTGACTTACCCCCCTTGGTGCACTCCTTTTTTGGGGAGCAACTTGCGGACTGTTCCTAAGTCCGTTCCGAGACATCCAACTCCGAGTAAGATGGCTGGCTCGTGAAGAGCAAATCGGCAATACTAGCCGTTCCTTTCGTGCGCCTCGGCCTTCAATGCGCAGGGGTGTATGGGATTCGAGTGTCGGTCCCGGGCATTGCGCCCAGGAACACCGGATGACCCTCGAATCCCATCCAACTCAACGCGTATGGCAACCTTGGCGTCGAATCCGAGTTGGTCCTCGAGCCCTTTCACTGCATGTGCGCCCAGAATATTCTGTGTTACACTACAGTCCATTCGAAACTCGACCTCGGCCGGCTTGTTGCGCCCCATTTCTGGTGCGACTTGGTGCACTCCTTGTTAGGGGAGCGTCTTACGGACTGTTCCTAAGTCCGTCCCGGGACGTACATCCAACTCCGAGAATGTCATTTCACGCAGGACATCGGATTCCTATGCGGTGTACCCAGACGAAATCCCTTACTTGGCCACGACATGGACGAATTTGGAGCGGCTACCAGTGCCGATCGTATTCCCGAGGTGCGTCCGATGCCGAGAACGTTCTGGGATGGCGACGGAACCACCGCACAGCATTCCAATGTCCTGCGCCTCCATTCCAATTCCGAGAATGTCATCTCACGCAGGACATCGGATTCCCATGCGGAGTACGCAGCAGACGAAATCCCTTACTTGGTCACGACATGAACGAGTTTGGAGTGGCTACCAGTGCCGCTCGTGTTCCCGAGGTGCGTTCGGTGTCGAGACCGTTCTAGAACTGCGACGTAGCGCCACCGCATAGCAATCCCTATGTCTTGCGCATCCATTCCGACCTGCGTCCCCCCTCAAGCGTGAACGTGATGTTGCACGATTAAAACCAACCGTCGAATCCATCCGTTCGAACAGCATCATGGTCACGCTTGAGGGGCCACGCAGGGGGGGGCACGCGAATGGTGCATGCCCCCCATATAAGCTATTTGTCCGAATCCCAGGCATCGGTAGGATGACGCCGAGAGAGGACCAAGCCCCCCGATATCCGACTTTTCACCCAAGCCGTGGGCATTCGAAATTTTGGTGCGCCTCGGCCTTCGATGCGCGGGGGATGTATGGGATTCGAGTGTCGGTCCCGGGCATTGCGCCCGAGGAACACCGGATGACACTCGAGTCACATCCAACCCAACGCGTATGGCAACCTTGGCGTCGAATCCGAGTTGGCCCTCGAGCCCTTTCACTGCTTGTGCCTCCAGAATAATCTGGGTTGCACTACAGTCCATTCGAAACTCGACCTCGACTCGGCTTGGTGCGCCCCATTTCCGGTGCGACTTGGTGCACTCCTTGTTAGGGGAGCGTCTTATGGACTGTTCCTAAGTCCGTTCCGGGACCCATCCAACTCCGAGAATGTCATCTCACGCAAGACATAGGATTCCTACGCTGAGTACCCAGACGAAATCCCTTACTTGGCCACGACATGGACGAGTTTGGAGCGGCTACCAGTGCCGCTCGTGTTCCCGAGTTGCGTCCGATGTCGAGACCGTTCTAGGACGGCGACGGAGCCACCGCGTAGCAAATCCAGCGTCCTGCGCATCCATTCCAACTCCGGGAATGTCATCTCACGCAGGACACCGGATTCCTACGCAGGTGAACAAGAATCCCTTAGCGTACGACATGGACGAGTTTGGAGCAATACCAGTTGCCGCTCGCGCGCTCTCAGTGCATCCGATGTCTGAACCGTTCTAGGACCGTATTATACCGCAGCAATCCCGATTTCCTACGCATCCATTCCGACCTGCGTGCCCCCTCAAGCGTGACCATGATGCTGCACGACTAAAACCGACCGCCGAATCCATCCGTTCGAACAGCATTTATGATCACGCTTGAGGGGGCACGCAGGGGGAGGCACGCGAATGACTCATGCCCCCCATATAAGCTATTTGTCCGAATCCCAGACATCAGTAGGATGACGCCGAGAGAAGACCAAGCCCCCCAATTTCTGCCTTCACACCCAAACCGGACTAGACGAGGGCTCCCGAGTCATCCCTTACTAGGTCCCAGCAGAGTTGGGAGCGGCTACCAGTGCCGTTCCCTATTCCGAGCTGTGCATCCGATACCGAGACCGTTCGGAGAAGGCGAGAGAGCGCCCCCGTATAGCAGGTCAGGTGTCCTGGACGGAGACCTACTGAACCCGAAACCCCTTGGTACGACTATCGCTGCTTTGGTGCTCCCCGAGTTCCACTCGGCTCGCACCGAGTTGGGCGCACTCGGATTCCCCTTGTGAGGAGCGCTCTACCGATTCCTGCACCACTGGTGCTTGGGCAATCACCCCAATCCATGGCGTCCCGGTCGATTCGCATTCCACGGGTAACCCTCACAGGCGGACTCATTCGGTTCCCACAAATCCATCGGCTTGTCACTCCAAGTCGATCTGTTCTCATATCGGTTCCCAACTCGGTTGTTATGCGGACTGGGCCAAAAGAGAACACACACCCCCCATATAAGCTATTTATCAGATTTCTAGGCATCGGTAGGATGACGCTGGAAACGGCGAAACACCCCCGATTTCTGACTTTTCGCACCGACCTCGCCGCACTCGAGTTCCCGACTCGGATTTTCCCACATCGAGCTGTTCTCGTATCGGCCCTCGGACTCGGGTTCCCAACTCGGTTCTTATGCGGACTGGGCCAGTAGAGAACACATAACCCCTATATAAGCTATTTGTCCGATTCCCAGGCATCGGTAGGATGACGCTGGAAACAGTCACACACCCCCGATTTCCAACTTTTCGCATTCGATCTCCCGACTCGGATTCAGAACTCGATCAGTTCTCATATCGGCCTTCGGACTCGGGTTGCCACCTTGGTTTTATGCGGACTGGGCCAAAACAGAACACACACACCCCCTATATAAGCTATTTGTCCGATTCCCAGGAACCGGTAGGATGACGATGGAAACGGTCGAACACCCCGATTTCCTACTTTTTGAACCGAGCTCAGCGCACTCAAATTCCCAGCTCGATCTGTTATCGTATCGACCCTCGGACTCGGCTTACCAACTCGGTTCTTATGCGGACTTGGCCAAAAGTGAACACATACCCCCCTATATAAGCTATCTGTGAGATTGCCAGGCATCGGTAGGATGACGGTGAAAACAGGTCTAACACCCCCGAGCTCGGGTTCCCAGCTCGGGTCCGAGCTCGGGTTCCCAGCTCGGGTCCGAGCTCGGGTTCCCAGCTCGGGTCCGAGCTCGGGTTCCCAGCTCGGATCGGGACACATAACCCCCCTACATAAGCTATTTGTCCGATTACCAGGCATCGGTAGGAAGACGTCGAAAACAGGCCAAACACCCCGAACTCGGGTTCCCAGCTCGGGTGCCGACTTGGGTCCGAGCTCGGGTGCCGACCCGGGTCCGAGCTCGGGTTCCCAGCTCGGGTCCGAGCTCGGGTGCCGACTCGGGTCCGAGCTCGGGTTCCCGGCTCGGGTGCCGACTCGGGTACCCAGCTCGAGTCCCAACTCGGGTCCGAGCTCAGGTTCCCATGCGGACTGGGTCGAACGAGAACACCTACCCCCCTATATAAGCTATTTGTCCAATTCCCAAGCATCGGTAGGATGACGCTATAAAATGGTCAAACACCCCGATCTTTGACTTTTCGCCCAAAATGTGGGCATTCGAAATTTGGTCCCGTCCAAGCCACCTCACTCCCATTTATGCACCGATGCAAGCACCTCCCTCCCATTTTTGTACCGATGGGAGTATTCAGACTCGACCCCTCAAATGCAACAACCCCCTATATAAGTTATTTGTCCAATTCCTTGGCAGCGGTAGGATGACGCTAAAAAATGGCCAAACACCCCAATTTCCAACTTTTCGCCCAAAACGTGGGCATTCAAAATTTTGTCCCGTCCAAGCCACCTCGCCCCCATTTTTTTTTTTTTTTCAGTAACTTGCACCCATTTTTGCACCGGTGCGAGTATGAGAACTCAGCCCCTCGAATGCAACTACCCCCCTATATAAGCTATTTGTCTGATTCCCAGACATCGTCAGGGTGACGCTGAAAAATGGTCAAACACCCCGATTTCTGACTTTTCACCCAAAGCGTGGGCATTCGAGATTTTGACCCATGCAAGCTACCTCGCTCCCATTTTCACTGGTGCGAGTATCTGGACTCAGCCCCTTGAATGTAACTACCCCCCTATATAAGCCATTTGTCTGATTCCCAAGAATTTGTAGGATGACATTGAAAACAACCAAACACCCTGATGCGAGAACCCTGCCCCATTTCTGCATTGGTGCAAGTTCCCGCACCATTTGCATCGATGCGAGTACCCCGCCCTCATTTCTACCGTTACGGTACTTGCCACTAACCGTCGGTTCACTGCACCACTCACCTTGTCGCGAGTACTCTTGCATCGGTCGAGGTACCCGTTTTTGTACGGTCGCGAATTTTACCCTCGTTTACGCTGCGGTGGTCCCTGCCCCACTTTTGCAGTCTCGGTACCTTACCCCTACATTTAAACTATACCCTTTCGCATCGGTCGAATACATGTTTTTGCAGTCGAGTCCACCAATCGCTTTTGGCGAAGTACCCTTCCCCATTTCTGCACCTGTGCGAGTTCCTGCACCACTTTTGGACCCATTTTTGAACCCGATTTTTGAATCCCATTTTTGGAGCCGAATTTTGGGACCCATTTGTGGAGCCCAATTTTCAAAGAAGATTTTTAGGGCCCAATTTTGGAGCCTAATTTTGGGACTCGTTTTTTAGCCCGGTTTTCAAAGCCAACTCGAATTCCCAGCTCGGATTCACAACTCGGGTTCCTAGCTCGGTTCCCAACTCGAGTTCCTAACTCGGTTCCCAAATCGGATTCCCAACTCGGGTTCCCAGCTCGGTTCCCAACTCGGGTTCCAAGCTCGATTCCCAACTCCCGTTCCCAACTCGGTTCCCAGCTCGGGTTCCCAACTCATATTCCAAGCTCGGGTTCCCAGCTCGAATTCCGAATTCGGGTTCCCAACTCGATTCGATTCCCAGCTCCGATTTCGCACTCGGGTTCCCAACTCGAATTCCCAACTCGAATTCCCAACTCGAATTCCCAACTCGGATTCCCAACCCGATTGCCAACTCGGGTTCGAACGCGGATTCCCAGCTCGGGTCCCGAACTCGGATTCCCAAGTCGGATCCCAACTGGGTTCACAACTCAGATTCCCAACTCTGATTTCCAACTCGAATTCCTAGCTCGGGTTCCCAACTCGAATTCCCAGCTCGGATTCCCAACTCGGGTTGCCAACTCAGATTCCCAACTCAGGTTCCCAACTCGGATTCGCAACTCGAATTCCCAGCTCGGGTTCCCAACTCGGATCCCCAACTCGGATTCCTAGCTCAAATCCCAACTCGGGTTCCCAACTCAGTTTCCAACTCGGATCCCCAACTCGGGTTCCCAACCGGGATTCCCAACTCGGGCTCCCAACTACGTTCCCAACGCAGATTCCCAGCTCAGTTCCCAACTCAGTTTCGAACTCGGGTTCCCAACTCGGTTCCCAGTTCGGATTCCCAGCTTGAATTCCCAACTCTTGGGGTTCCCAGCTTGGATTCCCAACCCGGTTCCCAACTCGGGTTCCTAACTCGGTTCCCAACTCGGGTTCCCAACTCGGATTCCCAACTCGAGTTCCCAAGTCCGGTTCCCAACTCGTATTTCCAACTCAAATTACCAACTTGAATTCCCAACCCGGATTCCCAGCCCGGTTGCCAACTCGGGTTCCCAACTCGATTCCCAAGTTAGGTTGCCAACTCGGATTCCCAGCTCGGGTCCCGAACTCGGATTCCCAACTCGGTTCACAACTCGAATTCCCAACTCTGATTTCCAACTCGGGTTCCCAACTTGGATTCCCCACTCGGGTTCCCAACTCGGATTCCCAGCTCGGTTCCCAACTCGGGTTCCCAGCTCAATTACCAACTCGGGTTCCCAGCTCGGATTCCCAACCCGGTTCCCAACTCGGATTCCCAGCTCGGGTTCCCAACTCGGATTCCTAACTTGAATTCCCAACTCGAGTTCACAACTCAGATTCCTAGCTCGGGTTACCACATAGCATTCCCAGCTCGGGTTCCCAACTCGGGTTCCCAACTCGAGCTCCCAACTAGGTTCCCAACTCAGATTCCCAGCTCGGTTCCCAACTCGGTTCCCAGCTCAATTACCAACTTGTCGGTTGGATTCCCATTTCGGATTCCCAACCCGGTTCGCAACTCGAGTTTCGAACTTGGTTCCCAACTCGAATTCCCAATTCAGGTTCCCAACTCGGATTCCCAGCCCGGTTCCATGAACATGGACCCTGAACCCTAAATGTTGAGTCCAGACCCTAAACACTGAACCCCCGATTGTGGACCTTTAATCCTGAACCCTGAACCCGGTCCCTGAAACCCTTGACCTTGAACCCAAAACCTTAGACATTGGACCTTGAAACTTGAACCCTGGAGCCTGAACCCTTGCCCTTAACATCGAGCCTTTGACCCTCAACTCTTGACCATTGACCCCGAACCCTTAACCCAAGACCTTGAACCTAGAACCTCAAACCGTAAACTCTAGACCATGAACCATGAACCCTGGACCCTGGACATTAAACCTTGAGCGTTGACCCCGAACCCTCGACGCTCAACACTTGAACACAAACCTTGAACCTTGGACCCCGAACACTTGACCCTCGACCTTGAACCCCGAACCCTTAACCTTGGACCCTAAACCCTGGACCTGGACCCTGAACCGTGAGCATGGACCCCGAACCTTAAACCCATAACCCGAATCGTAGACCCTGAACCATGAACCCTAACCCTAAACCCGAAACCTTGGATCTTAGACCTTAAAACCTAAACCTAAACCGAGGACCCTAGATCCTGAACCCAGGCCCTAAACCTCGATTGTTAGACCCCCAACCGTGAACATGGGCCTCAAACCCTTAACCCTGGACCTTGAACCTTGAACTTGGACCCTAAACCCGAACCCTACACCTTGCCCCTTGGACCCTAGACCCTGGACCTTGAACCCCGACCTTGGACCTTGGACCCTAAACCCTCGACCCTGGATTCCGAGACGAGACCCATTTTTTGAACATGATTTTATGATCCATCTTTTGGGTTGCATTTTTGGAGCCGAAATCTTGGGATGGAGCTCTTACGATGGAATGTGGTCGTCGAGACGTAGACGGATTGGGTCTAACTCGGATACCCAACTCGGGTTCCCAACTGGGATTCCCAACTCGGGTTCCCAGCTCGGATTCCGAACTCGGGTTTTGAGCTCGATTCCGAGCTCGGGTTCCCAACTCGAATTCCCAACTCAGACCCCCAGCTCAGCTCCCAACTCGGCTTCCCGGCTCGATTCCCAACTCAAGTTCCCAACTCGGGTTCCAAACTCGGTTCCCAACTCGGGTTCCCAACTCGGTTCCCAGCTCGGGTTCCCAACTCAGATTCCCAACTCGGTTCCCAACTCGAATTCCTAATTCAGGTTCCCAACTCGGGTTCCCAGCTCGAATTCCCAGCCCGGTTCACAACGTGGGTTCCCAACTCGATTCCCAAGTCGGGTTCCCAACTCGAATTCCCAAATCGGTTCCCAAGTCGGGTTCCCAGCTCAATTCCCAACTCGGTTCCAAACTCCGGTTCCAACTCGGATTCCCAACTCGGTTCACAACTCGAATTCCCAACTCCGGTTCCCAGCTCGGTCCCCAACTCGGATTGCCAACTCAAATTCCCAAATCGAATTCCCAACGGGGGTTCACAACTCGGATTCCCAGCTCGGTTTCCCAACTAGGTTCCCAGCTCGAATTCCCAATCGGGTTCCCAACTCAGATTCCCAACTCGATTCCCAGCTCGGATTTCAAACTCGGGTTCCCAACTCGGATTCCCAACTCGAATTCACAATTCGGGTTCCCAACTCGGATTCCCAGCCCGGTTGCCAACTCGGGTTTCCAACTCGATTCCCAACTGGAGTTCCCAAGTTAGGTTGCCAACTCGGATTCCCAGCTCGGGTTCGAACTCGAATTCCCAGCTCGGGTCCCGAACTCGGATTCCCAACTCGGTTCACAACTCGAATTCCCATCTCTGATTTCCTTTCAGTTCCCGGCCAGTTCCGGCT
>VCHN02001574.1:0-21370 GCA_007115665.2 Sequoiadendron giganteum
ACATCATGATAGGATCTTGAATGTTGCAATAAGTGATTCATAAATCTACTCTCCAACGCTCTTGGTTATAATTTTTCTCCTTCAAATGTCTTAGGATTTATTAGGACTGAAATTTGATAAAATAATCTTGTATTTATAGGTGATTCCTTAATTACCCAACAATTAAACATCACAAGCTGACCTTTGCGATTTGAATTTAGATCATTAAAATGCCACCAAAAGCATATTAAATTGGATCCCGAGACTTAAGGAGGACCCATTCACCCTTGGGTGAATGAATCCTAGGCCCTAAACCTAAGACACACATTTTCCAAGAAGTGTAATTAAGTGTAGGAATTGATTAAATGTGGTTCCCCTTTTGGAAAATGAAATTAATTAGGTTTGCGAATGGATAATTGGGCCAATTAAAGGTTTAATTAAGTCCAATTAATTAAGGTGATGCAAACATAGTGTGAAAATGAAAAGGTATACATTTTATGACACTGCAAGAGGTAGTTCTTGAGCTCAAGGGACATAGACTCAATTAAAGAGATGAAGATAATGAAAGAGAGGTCTAAAACATAATGGATAAACAATGAGTGAGATAGATAGAGAGAAAGATGATACAAGTTATTAATTATTGACCTCCTAATTACTAAAATTTGAAATGTTGATTACTAAAATATGATTAAGTGTAGAAAGTTATAAGATCTTCCAAAAAATGGAGTTTGCATTATAACTCCTAGAGATTATAAATAATTCTCAAGCATCCTAAAACTATATAAATAAGATATAACTTAAAGTATAAGAAAGTAAACCATTATCAATGAGAGTACGTCCTATGCAAATATTCTAGAGATCAATTGTATGGTTCTTTATCTATGTTTGATACAAAGAACATGAGATTTCTTTCAAAGCTGAAAAATCAGAAAAGAATGAGGAATTAGATCAGGATGATCTTGATGATGCAAAAGAAAACTTTGTGAGAAAATTAAAAAAGGGCACTAGAAAGTATAGAGGTAATTTACATTTCAAATGTTTTGATTGTAGAAAGATAGGTCATTATGCTTCAAGATGCCCTACCAAAGCTTTAAATGATAAAAATAAGGAGAATAAGGGTAAGTCATTTAAGAGAAGTTTCTATGTTAAAGAAGATGTCAATATATTTGATGATGAATCTGATTATCCAGATGATGAGGATAGTGAAAGCTTGTTCATGGTTCTAAATGTTGGAACTAATTCTACTAACTCTAAGAGATTTGTGAAGGAAAATGCTCTGGAAGGTCATAACATTGAAGGAAAAATGGTGACTACTTTTCATGCTAGAAAGGAGAAGAACTATTGGATCATTCACAGTGGATGATCAAATCATATGACCAATGACAAGAATAATTTTTTCAAACTTGAGGTATTTTTAGGTTTGGTGATGATACATGTGCTAAGATATGTGGAAAAGGTTCAATCAGTTTATATGGCAAGCATAATACAAATTATGTTCTTTATGTTAAGGGTATACACCATAACTTCTTGAGTGTAGGGAGAATATGTAGAAAAGGATGTAATATTGTGTTTCGGTAAAATGGTTGTGAGATTAGAAAAGTCTCCAGAACTATGGTTGTTGTTGGAAGGACAAATGGAAATGTTTATCAGATTAAAGGTGTTGATGGTCATTACTTTATGACTCAACTAATGAGAGTTGGCTATGGCATAGAAGAATGTGTCACATCAATTTTGAGCCTACTAAGGATCAGCTTATCTCAAGATATGAGAGATTTTACAAAGATTACAAATCCTATCAATGTTATCTGTAAGAAACATTAGATCGGTAAGAAAGTTAGAAGGAGTTTCAAAGTCAAAGAACAAGCTACTACTAGAATTTTGGAGTTAGTGCATACAGATCTTTGTGGACATATCAAAGTAAGAATTTTTCATGGTGATAGTTATTTCTTAATATTAATTAATGATTATTCTATAATGACATGGGTTACTTTTCTCAAAGAAAAAATATAAGATCTAGATAAGTTTAAATTATTTAAAGTTTTTGAAAATGAAATGGATATGAAAATCAAATGGTTAATATCAGATATCTAGGTGGAGATTTTATCTCCAATGAGTTTAAGATTTTTTTTGTGAAAATAATGAAATAAAGATGCATTTGTTATCCCCTAGGACTCCTCATTAGAATGGAGTGGTTGAAAGAAAGAATAAGACTATTTAGAAGCTGCAAGAAAAATGATGAAAGAGGGAAACCTACCAGAAGTATGTTGGAGAGAAGAAATTCATACTATAGTCTACACACTTAAAAAATTATATGAAAGGGAAAATAGTTCAAAGAATCCCTATGAGTTATGGTAAGGAAGGACTCCTAATATCAAATATTTCAAAGTGTTTAGAAGAAAATCCTATATATCAGAAGAGATGAATAAAAATTAAGAAATTTTGATACAAGATCTAATGAAGGTATCTTCCTTGGATATTCCACAAAAAACAAAGCATACCGATGTTATAACAACAATTTGAATGAAATTGTTGTAAATGAAAGTGTCAAAGTGGATGAATACTTACATAAGAGTTTAGTTGTGATAGATTAATATGAATCATATGATTCTTCTTGTAAGGAAGAAATAAAATCTAAAGAAAAATAAGTATAGGTTGAAGAGGAAGAAGCTCCAGAAAGGATCCCTAAGACTCCTAGTATGTGCAAAAGAATCATTTTGAAGATCATATCATTGGGGAAAAAATCAAAGGTGTGTTGACAAGAAGAAAGGCTAGTATGGTCAAAGATTAGGTAAACATATGTTTACTTTCCAAAATTGAACCTAAAACAGTGATTGAAGCATGCAAAGATGAATATTAGATCAAGGCCATGGAAGAATAATTAATGCAAATTGAGAAGAATCAGACTTGGGAAATTTTCCTAAGACCAATAAAAACAAGTTTTATTGGAACTAAGTGGGTATTCCGAAAAAACTAAATGAGGATGGAGAAGTGAGAAACAAGGCAAGGCTTGTGTGTAAAGGCTACTCATAAGTAGAAGGAATAGATTTTGAGGAGACATTTTCTTTAGTGGATAGAATGGAAGCTATTAGGATATTTTTGGCTTTTGCAACATAAAGGATTTCAAATTTTATCAAATGGATGTGAAGTCTTCATTTTTTAATGGTGAGTTGGAAGAAGTATACATTGAACAATTAGAAGGATTTCAATTATTAGATAAATCGGATGTAGTCAACAAATTGAAGAAGGAATTATATGGACATAAGTAAGATCCTATAGCTTGGTATGCAAGGTTGGATGGGTACTTGCTACCAAAAAGTTTCAATAAAGGTACCACAAACAGTAATCTTTATTTCAAACTTGAAAAAGATAAAAGCTTGATTGTGGTTGTTTGTGTTGATGCTATAATATATTGGGGGAATGAAGCTATGTGCAAGATATTTGGGGAGATGAATTTATTTCTTGGACTACAAATCAATCAAACATAAAGGTTATTCATTTCATAGTCAAAATATTTCAAGGAAATGTTGAAGAAATTTGGAATGAAAAATCTAAATTGGTATGTACTCCTATGGTTACTAGTTCAAATTTGAGCAAGAATGATGAATCTCCTAAGGATTATCATAGAAAGTACAAATCAATGATTGGAGGAATGATATACCTAAATGCTACTAGACAAGATATCATGCATGTTGTTTGTCTTGTGACTAGATTTCAAGAAGATCCAAGAAAGTCACATGTGGCAACAGTGAAGAGAATATTTGGATACTTGAAGGGCACTCTAGAACATGGCTTGTGGTATCCAAAGGATAATTATTTCTCTCTAAGTTCTTATACGAATGCAGATTGGGTAGGTTGTGTGGGTGATAGAAAAAATACAAGTGGTGGTGCATTCTTTCTTGGAAACAAATCAATGTCTTGGCTAAGAAAAAAGAAAGATTTAGTGTCATTATCTACTACAAAGGCAGAGTACATTACAACATATTCTTGCCACACATAGGTGTTATGGATGAAGCAAACTTTGAAGGATATCAAAGTAGTATATGATGAACCAATTTCTATCTTATGTGATAATAGAAGTGTAGACACTAAAAATCATCCCAAGTCAAATCATACACTCAATACAGGTTAACTAAGACCATTTCCTCTAAAACCCATCCTCTTTTCACTAAATTAATTGAACTAGCCTAGCTAATTAATTGCATCATTTTCATCTATTAACCTAATTCATCAAATCAGGTTAATTCATTTCCCCTCCATGCTAACATTTCATCTTATTAAATAAAATAAATCAACATATTTAATTTAATTTCCTAAGACTTCTAATTTAATTAAATAACCCTAATTTATTTAATTAAATGTCATCTCACCTTTCACCCTTTCATTAAATCATTTAATTTAATGAAAATCACTTTAATTCTTTTAATTCCCTAATTGTGTGATTAAACCTTGTTTAATTAGGAATTAAACTAGTTTTCCTCTAAAAGGGGAATATTTCTTATCTCTTTTTCTGCACAATTAAGACTTTATTTTAATTTTCAAAATATCTTTATCCTCACCCATGAGAATATTTTAAAGAATATTCTCTCTCCAATAATCTCACTTGGCTTGAAATGCAAGTTATCTTGTAACCTTTTGAGCAAGCCACCCTGTGACTTGTGTGTATAGGTCAAAAGTGTGTTTTTTTGGAACAAATGTGAGACCTTGATTAATTATCATCTTAAATTATCATCCATTGATGAGAAACTATGATCCATGCCTCTTCTTCCCTCCATCCTTTATCGTTGATTAATATTTTCAATCTCAACCCTCCATTTCTCATTTGCTCTTCTATAAATAGAACACTATTTGGAGACAAATGGATCCATGTTTCAATTGAAAAATTATGTTATTGAATTCAATTGCATTCACACTCTCAATTTAATCACTTTTAGCTTGTTTTAGTTCATCTTTAGTTTCATAATAGCTTTAGACATTCATTAATGGGTTCCATGCATCCATCTTAGATTTTTTATAAATTAGGGTTTCCATCTTTTATCTTAGAAGTAGCTTAGAAGTAGCTTATATTAGCTTATAAATTGCATAGTTAAATCAATCTTAGCATAAAATCATGTTAATTTAGCTTGTATCATGTTCATTTGAGCATAATTAATCACAATGGTTTCATTGATTCTCTTCCATATAATCGATTCAAATAGGCTCACTAATCATGGGATTGGGAAAGGGTCGTTGTTCCACATCAACACGACACCAATTCTTAAATGGGATAAGTTTAAAATAGGTTAGAGTAGGCATTTAATTGCCTTCATAGTTTTTAGTTTTTAGATTCAATAGATTCTTAGTTTAAACTTTCAATTTTGAGTGATCTTGTTTGTAAGATTGAGGTTTAGTGGATAAATTATGCTTTGATTCATCATGGATCAAGCATAATCGACTCACCCTGACAATCCTCATCTCACAAAAAGTGTTATCAACATTTCAAATAATTTGGTAATGCATTCAAGGATAAAACATATCTCAATCAAGTATCACTATTTGAGAGAGAAGGTTGCAAAGAATGAAGTGGAGCTAGATTATGTGTCTACAAAGGATTAGGTTGCTAATATTTTCACTAAGGCTCTTCCTAAGGGTATTTTTTAGTATCTTTGGGAGAATTTAGGGGTTATTACCCCTTCTTCTTTTAACTAGATGTATAATGATATGCATTAGTCGAATGGATTTCAAGACTTGTTCCTTTTTTTGGACTGATGTTGGTGGATACCTCTTAAGGGGAATAGGTAGTGGCATTGTTGGTTGTTGTAGTCAGGGGGAGTAAGTTTTGTCATTGTGTAGTTGGTAGATGTTATTATTTGTTACTTGTTTCAATTCAACATGTTGTATGTATTCCTAAGGGGGGTGTGCAGAGAAGTGGAATATGTAGTTGTGTAGAGAAGGTGTGAAGAAAACATAGTGTAGTAAAAGAAAAGAAAGACTGCAAAATAGTGGAAAGCATATACAATTATGATTGATATAAAAGGGAAGCAAAGAAAAGAGTATATCAGATAAACGGGGAGAGATGCAAGTGTTTTCCCCTTTTCCATTGATGTTGAAGGGGGAGAAAGTTAACTAAAAAACCTTTAATATAAGGGGGAGAAAGGGAAAGTGTAAATGAGAAATGTGCACTAATGTGTAGTATGTGTCTTGGTGATTATAACTATTGTTTTTTGTTGTTGGTGGTTTTTCACATAATGTGTTTCCATCAATGAAAAAAGGGAGATTTTTGGAAGTATGTTCAGTTTTTGTTGTCATTGATGTCAAAAAATATCTATTGTTGCATTTGTGTTAATAGGTATAGGTCTATGAGGATATTTTTTCTTGCATTAGTGTCAATCTTGGTAAAGCTTTGATTAGGTGCATTATGTTGTCATTAGTAGTGTCATTGGTGTCAACCCCTAGAGTTTCTTTGATAAGAATGTATTGTAGTTGGTTTAGTTGTGGTAAGGAAGTGTTGCAGGTGATGATAAAATGTTTGTGGTGCTTGGTTCCCAAGTCCTTTTGAGAAAAAATGAATAAAATAGAAAAAAATGTGGTTAACAAGTGCTCTAGCATACAAAGTAGTGTTGTGTTTTTCTCTGCATTTATTTTGTATTTAATATCTACTTGTGCAGTTTAGATATGTTTATCAAAGGTGTTCATAGGTTTTATATTTAGAGTTTCTTGTTGTGCAACATTGCACAAAGAAAATTGTGTTCACTAGTGCATAAATTGTGTATATAGTTCTTTTTGGGAGAAATGATTTTGCTCCACATTTTTCCATAGTACAGTTTCTAGTTTGTGGAACTGAGGGACATTAGCAACCATTGTGTCGAAATTAGTCACAATTTTTTTGGGTAGGGTGGGCATGGGGATATAGATTTTTTATTAATATTGCAGCCACTTGGGAGTTAACATGTTGATTTGTTTGAGGTATATTTAGTTGTAAAAAGGCCTTTATTTTCTTGAAGGGTTGGAAGTTGTTATGAGGCATGGGTTCGTATTTCTTAGAACGGTTGGAAGAAATTTTTTCATGATGATTAACCAAATTTTGATAGTCACAAAGGGTCATGCACAAGTGTGTAAAGGAGGGAGATTTCATCATACCAAGTTTTTCTTGGATTTTTTATTGCAAATTTTTAATGAACATTTTTGAAGATCAACATCAGGAATCTTAATTATGTTGATTTGTGAGTAAATAAATTGATAATAGGTGATAAAGTCTATGAAATTTTCATCCTCCTTTTTTTGTATTGTGTTAAATCAACTAAGGTCATCTCAATAGCCATGTGCACTTGGAAATGGTTAAGAAAGGCATCAACTAGTTCATTGAATGAACAACTTAAGTTATTTGATAAGGAACAAAACCACTCAAAGGAAGTGTCTTTCAAGGATCTAGGGAAAAATTTAGCCAAGATCTTATCCTAAAAAATGAATTCACTACATAAGGTTGTGTATTCCAAGAAATGGTTACTAGGGTCTCCATTTCTACTATATTTCTCAAATCTAGGAATCTCTATGCCTTGTGGCATTTTTTCTCTCAATATCTCCAAGGATAAGGGGTTTCTTTTGACACATTATGAAGGTTCACCATTTTTACTTTAGTTCAATATGGAAATTTTTTGTTGGAGGGATGAAATATTTTGCAAAAGTTGTTTGACGACAATCGTTGGTTATGTTTTGGGATGGAGGTGAATAAGGGGGAGGTGTATATGTGTTTGGAGGACAAGTGAATTATAGTTTTGTGAGGGGAGATGGATTAGGAGATATGATATTTGAATGCAAAAATCTAAAGGGATTCCCAGTGTAAATACCTAGTGTTGTATTGACATTACTAGTGGGTTACCATGTTGTTGTAATGACCTGCCAAGTAACCTTAAAGGAAGTTGTAACTAACGACTTAAGTGAACCAAATTTTTTTTTTGAAGTGCAATAACATACACATTCACTTACTAATTAACAACAACCTCTAAGGCTACAAGGTTGGAATTACTTAAAACCCACACATACATCTTACATATAACCATTGCATTATGACTTTTTATGAAATAAACATCATACATCAAGAGAACACCACATAACATAATAAGATGAACATCCAAGATATAATCTCATAAACATTACCTTAATCCAATAGTTACATCACTCATTCCCAAAATGAGACAATAGTACAAAAGTATAACAATTACATAATCTCACCTCATAAACAAAAGAGGGATAAAATAATTTATACAATCTAAAATATTACAATGCAAGAAAATACAATAAGAACCACAAGCTGTCCATTTGGATGTCTCGCCACCAAGAACTAAAGATCAAGGGGGACCCAACAGTTTTCGTGCATGTTCCACCCAACCATGTGGTACCCGAAGGCCCACCCCCCATGCTAGGAGATAGTAACCACATAACATGGAAAAAGATCTACAATCACAATCCAAAGGCAAAATCATACTGACATAACCAAACAAATGAACTAAACAAGTACAACTCACGTAAAACACTAATATCACTAACACAGGTCACATTGCTTCCAGACATAAAATCGACCAAGTATGTTTAGAGAACAATACACGTATACAAATACCAATCACCAAGGGCATCTCAAATGCACTCCAATTATAAAACATAACCACTCCAAACATCTTGGAAGCAACAAACACATAGTCCACTCCTTTCTCAGGAGGTACAAAACATCCCCATTTGTGGAAACTGGGTAAATACTGAAAAACACCAAACACTACCCAAGGGGAGAACCACTGGTTGACATAAAGATTTGACAACCCTCATTCACTAAGTTCTTCTGGAAGACTTATAATTTAGGAATAACATTAAATCCCAAAGTCCACAATGCAACTTGACGACATAGCAACAAAATCATTCAAGTCATTAATCAAATCTAATATTTGGATTTCCTAAATCCATATTCATTCAATAGGTAACGTTAACAAAGTCAAAGGCACAATACCTAAATTAACTGAACTAATCATATAACCATATTTCCTCTTTCCTTATTGGACATCTAAAACAATTAGACTTACTTCCCTTTACTGAATACAGAGAATTAAATCTTTTAAGATAATCATGAGAAAGATACTACTTTTGGATATACTAAATCCATATCTCTTTCATAATCCAATCATAATGATTCAATTAATCTAAATAGAAATTAATAAATAAAATAATTGATTGCCTCATCAATACAATAACTTTTCAATTTACTTTTAAATTGACACAAATCCATGCAAGTAAACTCTTTCCATTTCCTAACCAAATCTTACATCTCATTCAATTTTCTACTTAAAACATTCAATCACTTTAATATAATAAAATATTGTTTCTCTATCCATTTTCCCATACACACTAATCAATTCATTTTAAATCTCTATTCAATAATATATTGCATGCATCTAATTAAAATGAAATACGATAATGAATTTACACTTAACCTATTTATATATGCTCCATATTATATATACACCAAACATATATATTAATAAATTTAATTATAAAGATTCTTTAATATTCCAATCATAACGATTAATTTGCTCTATGGAAATAAAACATAATAACTATTGTCCTTTCAAAATTAATTGAAATAACTAAATAAGTGTCTTTAATTTATAATAAAGGATAGACTAGTTCAAATAATTTTAAGTCGAGTTCATTGTTTTCTTTTAAAACTAACATAAATCTTCTACAATAATTCTTTTCAATATCCTAACCCAAACCTTATATTTCTTCTAGTTCAACAACACACTATATTAATTTCGTCTAATAGTTTCTCTTTCCAAACTCTTATTGCATACACCCATTTATTCAAACGATAAAATATACATTCTCAACAAATAAATTGTTCAAATAGAAAATGATTAAATTAAAATAATTAATTGTTTCTTCATAATAATCAATTCCTGAATTTACTTTTAAAACAACACGATCCCATGCACTATCAAGAGAATTCACAACAGGTTGACATCACAATGACAACCCTCACAAACAATAGACCATCTAGAAGACTTATAAACTAACAGGTATTCAACCCATTCTCAAAGCATAAACACGAAAGAAATAATCATTGAAGGCAATAAAACAAACTACATTTGGATACTCTAAATCCATTTCTTATTTTATTACGTAATTCATTATATCGGTAAAATTTAATTAAGAGTTCATCTTTTGAGATAGGGGAAAAATTACACTAATATTTAATTCTCTAATTATTCTTAACAAAATAAGTATTTTCAACTATAACTCAAAACATTTCGCTTTAAATTAAATAACCAACCGCCCTTGCAAATTAAATCATTATAAAATTAATCAAATTAACATTTGGTCTCTTCCATAACTTATTGTGTTAAAATAAGATCAATATTTGGACTATAACCCAATATCATATATATATTTTTCCAATTAAATCAAATTAATAATTGGACCTTTTACACATGAATTTAAGTTCCACAATTAAATTTTAAATTATGCATTCTTTAAATCAAATATTTAACTTCTTCAATTAAACTTTAACATGCCATTTTAAAATAAACAATAATTTCTCCATACGTTTATAATTTTAATTCCACTAATCTAATATACAAATTTTATTTAAAATAATATAAATAAATATAATACTTTAATATTATAAATTATAATATAAAATATTATTAAATAATATTTTAATATTATAATAACAATACATAAAATATTAATATTTATAAATATCAATTTATTATTATTTTATTTTCAGAACAGCCATGGGAAAATAATTTAATAGTAGTCTCATGTTTCAAGCATAATTCAAAAACTACGATCTGGGTATTTACTATTTTTGGGCAGAGATAAGAAAATTTCAAAATACAAAAACCCTTTAAATTTCTTGAAAACCCAGTTTATGAAAGTAAAGTTATAGGCGACGCAATTAGACCATTTTACCATGAAAAATATAACTATATTGCAGATTTTAAAATCCGATTTTTAATACTAAATAGAGAGTTTCATTTTCTAAAAACATTCTAAATGCATTGTTCAATCTCTATGTTTGATTTCAATAACAACAAAATTGATTTCCCCAAATAATTTAAATTCAACTAAGGTTTTCATAATTTTCACTCAAGAATTTTCACAAGCAAGGGCTATAAATTTGTTTAATTCTTTTCCTCTAATATCAAATCTATTTTCTAAAACAGATTTAACAAACAAATCTTTAATCATTACTATTTTAAAGAAAACAATCAAGAACAATAAAACACAAAGAGAAAAATCTGGTACAAGAAGCTACAGGAAGAGATGAATTTTTGATGCAAGCCTCCTCCAAAGATTTCCTGAATTTTCTTCAATCCTCCAATGAATCCAATCCAAAATCCAACAAATGCAAACAATCTTTCCTTCAATCAATTTTACAATCAAACTTTCTTCAAACCCTTGTGCAAATTTTCCAAAATTTCTTCCTGCTGTAAAAATGTATTTTTCTAAAAACTTTCTCCCTAAAATTAAAACATATATTCTTATAAATCAAAAATACCTAATTCAACCCTAATTCACATTACATGCAAATTATATATTTCAATTTCAATTTCAATTTCAATATTTACAACCCTAATTCACATTACATGCAAATTAGATATTTCAATTTCAATTTCAATTTCACAATTTCAATTTCAATTTTAATTTCAATTTCAATTTCACTTTTCAAAACCCACTTTCAATTTAAAATGAAATTTCAAATAATAAATTAATTTCCAAAGTTGCAACCAATTTCTCAAATAAACATTTAATTACAATTTCTAATTTAATTCCCACACGTTGGAATTAAATTCCAAAATTAATTCTAATTCTTTTATTTCCTTTCATTCTCTTGCATCACGTTTAATTAATTAATTTAATTATTTAATAACTAAATTCAACTCCTTGGATCAAATTTAATTAATTAAATAAACTAAATATAATTAATTAATTTAAGTATAAACTTTTATCCACATTGCATTATTTAAATTAAATAACCATCAACATGATTTAAATGCAATTATTCTAAATATCTATTTCCAAATCAATAATCCTTCATAAATAAATAACATTAAAACAAAACAGACAATAACTCGACACACACAACTGACGACACACTAAGGCTAGGGCATAGACTTGATAAATGTTACCTAGCTACTGTCTCCCGTTCAACTTAACCGTTGGATCGACACGCTCAAACCTGTGAAGCCAAGTGGAGTCGATGTCATGTACCTGTAATCCTACAACCAAGTAAACAACATCATACAATATATCCAGCATATAATACACACCGTGAAGAAAGAATTACGGATTCGCAGGGTGTTCGCAAGCGAGTGATGCAAAATCGTCCTCTTCACCAATACACTCATCGAAACTGACACTTCCATCATAATCTAGGAATCTCATAATAACATCTTATGTTAACTCTACAATAACATTAATCTATAATGCATGTGAAACAATAATCAGATAACTACATCCCACAATAATAGTTGTCGCTCAATAGTAGCGATCAAAACATCATAACAAAATGTATCCAGTATCAAAGTAATTGCAATCAAACATAGCATAAAACAACTTGAACAAGAATCAAAACGGAGGGGTATTACATTTTCCCTAGGGTAAATGGGTCTTGCTCTAAGAATCCAAAATATGTTTTGACAATCCTCTACTCCTAGATTTGCACTCCTAATTCCTCTAGATCCCATATGTAATGCCCCGCCAAGTAACCCTAAAGGAAGTTATAATTAATGACTTAAGTGAACCAATTTCTTTTCTAAAGTGCAATAGCATACACATTCACTTACTAATTAACAACAACCTCTAAGGCTACAAGGTTAGGATTACTTAAACCCACACATACATATTACTTATAACCATAGCATCATAACCATTTATGAAATAAACATCATACATCATGAGAATACCACATAACATAATAAGATGAACATCCAAGATACAATCTCATAAATATTAACTTAATCCAATAGTTACATCATTCATTCCTAGAATGAGACAATAGTACAAAAGTATAACAATTACATAATCTCACCTCATAACATAAGAGGGATAAAATAACTTATACAATCTGAAAAATTGCAATGCAAGAAAATACAATAAGAACCACGAGCTATCCATCTGGATGTCTCGCCACCAAGAACTGAAGATCAAGGGGGACCCAATGGTTTTGGTGCATGTTCCACCCAACCATGTGGTACCTGAAGGTCCAGCCCCCATGCTAGGAGATAGTAACCACATAACATGGATAAAGATCTACAATCACAATCCAAAGGCAGACTCATACTGACATAACGAAACAAAAGAACCAAACGAGTACAACTTAGGTACAACACTAATATCACTGACATAGGTCACTTTGCTTCTAAACATAAAATCGACCAAGTATGTTCAGAGAACAATACACGTATACAAATACCAATCACCAAGGGAAACTCAAGTGCACACAAATTAGAAACAAAACCACTCCAACTCAAGGAGGATACAAATAATAGAACACACTCAAAACATCTTGGAGGCAACAACACATAGTCCACTCCTTTCACAGGAGGTACAAAACATCCCCGTTCATGAAAATCGGGTAAAACTAAAAAGACGTCATGCACTACCCTAGGGAAATAACTGGATGGCATAAAGATTCAACAACCCTTATCCTCTAAGTTCTACTAGAAGACTTATAATTGAGGACTACACTAAAACCCAAAACTCACAATGCAACTAGACAACATAGCAACAAAAGCATTCAATTCATTAATCAAATCTAATATTTGGATTTCCTAAATCCATACTCATTCAATAGGTAGTGTTGACAAAGTCAAAGACACGATAACTAAATCATCTAAAATAATCATAACCCCTATTTCTTCTTTCATTATTGGAAATCTAAAACAATTAAACTTACTTCCCTTTACTGAATACAGAGAATTAAATCCTTTAAGATAATCATGAGGAAGACACTATTTTTGGATATACTAAATCTATATCTCTTTCATAATCCAATCACAATGATTCAAATAATCTAAATAGAAATGAATAAATAACATAATTGATTGCCTCATCAATAAAACAACTTCTTAATTTACTTTTAAATCGACATAAATTCATACAAGTAAACTTTTTCCATTTCCTAACCAAATCTTACATCTCATTCAATTTTCTATTTAAAACATTCAATCCCTTTAATATCATAAAATATTGTTTCTCTATCTGTTTTCCCATATACCCTAATCAAACCATTTTTAAATCTCTATTCAATAATATATTGCAGGCACCTTATTAAAAGGAAAGACGATAATGAATTTAAACTTAACATATTTATATATGCTCCATTTCATATAGACACCAAATATATATATTAATGAATTTAATTATATATATTCTTTAATATCCCAATCACAATGATTAAATTGCTCCATGAAAATAAATAAAACATAACAAATATTTTCCTTTTCAAATATATTAATTTCCTAGATTTCCTTCCAATACAACATAAACTATTGCCATTACTATATTCTATTTCTATCCAAAACCTATATCTTTTCAATTCTCTATTTAAAACATGCCATTTTATCAATGTATAGAAATAACTCTTGGCTTTTCTATTTAACCATGCATTCATATTGTTTACAATTAAATCTCAAACATTCAAATATAAATACTTCTACAATTCTTCAATATATTTAAATATCCTATTTCTTAATAGTTCAACCATGCATTCAAAACCAACACAAGTACACATCTAATTGAATTTCTTTCATTTTCTAGCTAACTCATATAATTCA
Source organism: Sequoiadendron giganteum (assembly GCA_007115665.2). Classification (NCBI taxonomy): domain Eukaryota; kingdom Viridiplantae; phylum Streptophyta; class Pinopsida; order Cupressales; family Cupressaceae; genus Sequoiadendron; species Sequoiadendron giganteum. Next base: position 14,784 of record VCHN02001574.1, read on the forward strand.
ATCAATTTTCTATCTTTTAAAATCTCCATGCACAAAAACTACATGCACCTAAATAAAACCAAATAATTATTGAAAATACTCCTAATTGGAAACACTCATGTAATATATACATCTCACTATATTCTACAATTATGTTTAATAAATATTTCATTCTCATAATCCAATATGTTCAATTCTTCAATTAATTATTCCCTCTTATATTCTTTATTGCATGCAAATAATTATTCACTTAAACACATTAAATATTCAACTTTATCTATATGTTAAATTGTACAAGTAATCCATAACAAACTTAAATATATTTAAATAATTTATTTTACTCAATTAATCATATTGAAATAATATGCAATACCAATATATTACATATATACAATATGTATATATAAAAATTATGTTTATGCAATATATGCTCTATATAGCTTAATACATTTGGATATCAAAATGCAATTGGATACAAATATAAACACTGAATTTGATTTAAATGTTTATTTAAACTAATTCATATTAACTTCATTTACAAAATAAATATATTATTTTGAATATTTTAATTATCAATTAAATATTACAAAACTTTAAACAAAATATACCAATTTATGCATTATATATATTAATATCTATTTTAACAAAACAAAACATTTAATAAACCCAATAAATAAATAATATTATAAATCTATTTATAATATTATTTATTATTAAATTTATTTGTGTTTATAAAATCAAAATCCATTAAAAAAATGGATGGGAAAAAATAAATATTAATCGTTGATTTTGAGTCAACACAGCCCACCAAAAAAAGGTAAGGAAAACCCTATGTTTGGGGTGGTTGTGCTAAGCACAGCCGAACCCAAACAAAAGGGTGTGGCCAGCGTAGGGAGAAGGGAGGGGCTGCAGAGGCCCTTCCTCCACAGTCGTCCCCTCATGGGAGCGGCGGTGGAGGCAACGCCTCCCAAGCCTCCCCCATTAACCATCACCTTAAACAACAAAAAAAATGAACCGCGATTTACATTTCACCGATTTTTGGTTGATGTAGGAGCATCCGGTGAATGTGGGGAATCCTACATCACCCAAAATATATTTACTTTCATTTAGATTTTTTTGTAGATGTTTTTGCATTTCTGGATACCCTTTTCATCGAAGAAGAATTCCCAATTTTCAGAACTGCTTTTCTGCTTTTTCTGCTCAACTGCTATTTTTAGCAGGTATGAATTTGAAGGCGTGAGGAGACAAAAATTTAAGGGAAAGCTTCAGGACATAATAATAAACACTTTGGTGAAAGAATCAGATCAAGATCATTTCCGGTTCAAAAGTTATTCAAGTTTCAATTTTTGCTTTTTGCCTTATGAAATCTTAGAGCTAATTTTGAGGTACTTAGAGGCTCCGGATGGGCCTGAAAAATTGGCGGAATACGAAAGTGGTTAGCCTTTAGGCCCCACTTTCTGGCAAGAGATCTTCGCGAGAGCTTTCCGAAAAGGTATTATCATTGAAGATCTAACGGTTAGATCTTGAGTTAGGGCTTCCGAAAGTTGGTGCATAATTTGAATCCCGTTTTTGGCTCCAAACAAAGAAACGGGCTATTTATGGGCGAGTTACTGTTTCTTTTAGGCAGTTTTTGGGGAAAGAAGATCGCATGCTGCGAATAGGGGAATTTCTGTAGTTTCTTTCTGTAATTTGCATGTATTGCAAAACTGGAGGATTTGAGATCCTCTGCATGTAGGAATTTCATACTTTGAAAATAATAAGATTTGTTAGTTTTTCTGTGTGATTTTCTGTGTCTCGGGTAGCACCCTCATCAAGTGGTATCAGAGCCAGGTTTTCTTGAGCGTGTGGACAGATCGCCGATCGTGAGGCAGTTCGCACCAGGACTGTGGTTGTGGGTTCAAGATATTCAAGATGCCTCCAAGAGTGGCACGTGGTAGGCGAGGTGGTGCCAGAAATGCTGGTGGAAGAGATCCATTAGCGGCTGAGGGTTTCAGAGCCCTCGAGAGACAAATAAATGCATTACAAAGAGAGTTAAGAAGAGGGGTAAACCCGAGAAGGGGAGAAGAAAGTGAGGATGAAGAAGAGGTGGAAGATTCAGATGTAGAAGAGGAAGAAGAAGCTATTGATCAAGATCAAATGCGGCTGATAAGGGCCATTTCGAAGATCGGAAAAAGACCTAGAGTAGAAGTTCCCAGTTTTTACGGAAGTCTAGACCCGGAAGAGTTGATTGATTGGATCAATGAGTTGGAAGAGTATTTCAAGTATGAAGAAGTAGAGGACCCAGATCGGGTTAAGTTTGCAAAAACAAAGCTAAAGGGCCATACCAGTATCTGGTGGAAAGAGGTCCAACTAGAAAGAAATAAGAGAGAAAAGGGAAAGATCACCAGATGGGATCGCATGGTGGAGAAACTGAAGAAGCAGTTCATGCCAATGGACTATGAGTTAGATCTATTGAAGAAATTGCAAGGGTTGAAGCAAAGAAGTAGATCTGTGAAAGAATACACAGAAGATTTTCACAAGATGATCATCAGAACGGGACATGCAGAGGCCAACAAGGAGAAGGTAGCCCGTTATCTTAATGGGTTACGACCGAGCATTCAAGAGGAGTTAAGCTTGGTCAGAATGGCCACCATTGAGGATGCTTACCAATTTTCGCTGAGAGTTGAAGAGAAGCTGAACAAGAGATTTGACAGCAAGCAAAAAAGACGAGGAGGTCAAAGCGGAAGGGGTAGCGGAAGATCTTTTGGAAGCCGAAATGAGGATGAGAAGAAAAATGAATATGTGGGTACCAGTCGAAGCTAGAGGAATGATAACTTCTACCGCCCACGTGATCAGAATGGTGGTGATCAAAGAGGTAGAGGACGAGGAAGATTTGGGCAAGGACCTGGAAGAGGTGGTTTCAGAGGAACTTGTTTCCGATGTGGTGAAGAAAGGCATCGAGCCTATGAATGTCCACAATACCAAGGAAGGATAGACAAAAGGCCAGAAGGTCGTGCAAGAGTTGCGCATGTAGATGAGGAGGCTCAATCTGAGCATTCAGATGATGCTGAAAGGGGAGAAGCCCTAGTGGTTAGAAGAGCCTTGGTGACTGAAGAGAAGGAGCCAAAACAGAGGAAGAATTTGTTTCGCATAAGGTGCAAGTGTGAAGACAAATGTTGTGATGTCATTATTGATGGTGGGAGCACTGATAATCTAGTGTCGGAAGAAATGGTTACAAAGTTGAAGCTGAAGAGGGAAAGGCATCCACATCCATATCGGATTGCTTGGTTGCAGAAAGACCACAAAGTTCTAGTCAATGAGCAGTGCCTGGTGAAGTTCAAGATCGGAAGCTATCGTGATGAGGTACTCTGTGATATCATCCCCATGGATGCATGTCACATGTTGTTGGGAAGGTCGTGGCAGTTTGACAGGCGAGCTGTACATGATGGCCATGCAAACACTTATTCCCTGATGAAGGGTGGAGTCCGCCATAAGTTGAAACCCCTGAAGAAGGCCGAAGAAAAAGTATGCAGTAGTGCTAGAATTTGTTATGTCGATGGAAGGAAATTTTTAGAAGGCATAAAACATGAGCGTGTGTGTTATGCATTGATTCCTAAAATGGATAAGGAGGGTAGTGAGAAGGTTCCAGTAGAAGTTTCTGGGTTATTGAATGAGTTTCGGGATATTGTTTCTGATAATGTACCTGAGGGTTTACCACCAATGAGGAAGATCAGTCATCAAATTGACTTGATCCCAGGAGCCAGTTTGCCGAATAAGGCAGCTCATAGAATGACTCCTGCAGAAAATGAGGAGTTAAACAGACAAGTTGAGGAGTTGTTGAGAAAGGGTTTGATTCGAGAGAGTTTGAGCCCATGTGCAGTACCTGCAGTACTAGCACCAAAGAAGGATGGGGAGTGGAGGATGTGTAGAGACTCTCGGACCATAAACAAGATAACAATCAAGTATAGATTTCCCCTGCCAAGGATGGATGACCTGATGGACTGTTTGAGTGGAGCTCAGTACTTCACAAAGATTGATCTGAAGAGTGGATATCACCAGATTCGGATTCGAGAGGGAGATGAATGGAAGGCCGCCTTCAAGACCAAAGAGGGCCTGTACGAGTGGTTAGTCATGCCTTTTGGGCTAACCAATGCACCGAGCACATTCATGCGGCTCATGAACGAGGTACTGAAAGAGTTCCTAGGAAGTTTTGTTATTGTGTATTTAGATGATATTTTGATATTCAGTAAGTCACTAGATGAGCATATAATGCATATTGGTAGAGTCTTTGAGAAGTTAAGAGAAGAGAAATTGCTGATTAATCTAAAGAAGTGTAGTTTTGTGAAGAAGGAGTTAGTGTACTTGGGGTTTGTTGTCTCGACAGAAGGTCTCAAGATGGACCCAGAGAAGGTGAAGGCTATTATGCAATGGCCTACCCCAAGAACTACTACTAAGGTGAGGTCTTTCCATGGTTTGGCAGTTTTTACAGAAAGTTTATTAGAAACTTCAGTAGTATTTGTGCACCCCTAACTGAAACAATGAGAGGGGATAGAAAAGAGTTCAAGTGGAGCACTGGAGCAGCAAGGAGTTTTGATCTATTGAAGCAGAAGGTGACAGAACAACCTGTTTTGGATCTCCCGGATTTGAATAAGGTGTTTCAAGTGGATTGTGATGCCAGTGGTTGTGCCATTGGAGCAGTGTTAAGCTAGGAAGGTAAGCCCATTGCCTATTTCAGTGAAAAGTTAAATGATGCAAAGAGAAAGTACTCTGTATATGACCAAGAATTTTATGCAATAGTTCAAGCATTAAAGAAATGGAGGCATTATTTGTTGCCGAAGGAATTTGTTATGTATACTGATCATCAAGCATTGCAGTACCTGAGTAGTCGGGGAAAATTAAATCAGAGGCATATGAAATGGGTAGAATTTTTGCAGAGTTATACATTTGTTTTAAAGCATAGGAGTGGGAAGTCAAATAGGGTTGCAGATGCCTTAAGTAGGAGGCATACATTGTTGATAGAAATGCAAATTGAGGTGGTTGGGTTCAGTGAACTCAAGACATTGTACCCGAATGATCCTGATTTTGCAGAGGCTTGGAAAGCTTGCAGGGAACCTGTTACAGTTGATAGGACAAAGTGGTTGGATTTCCTAATTCAAGAAGGCATGTTGTTTAAGGGAAGTCAATTATGTATTCTGAGGAGTTCCATGAGGGAGAATCTGATAAAGGAGAAGCACAGTGGAGGAATGGCAGGACATTTTGGTCGAGATAAGACCATTTCCATTATCAGTGAGCATTATTATTGGCCTCAGTTATCACAAGATGTGAAGAAGTTTGTGCAGAGTTGTAGGGTATGTCAAATGGCTAAAGGAGTGAGTTAGAATACAGGGTTGTATCAGCCCTTACCTGTACCAGAGAGGTCGTGGGAGGATATAAGTATGGACTTTGTTCTTGGTTTTCCAAGGACACAGAGAGGGAATGATTCAGTATTTGTGGTGGTTGATAGGTTTTCGAAGATGGCACATTTCATCCCATGCCAGAAGACCCATGATGCAGTCCACATTGTTGACTTGTTCTTCAAAGAGGTGGTGAGGCTACATGGTTTGCCAAAGAGTATAGTCTCAGATCGTGATACAAAATTTGTTGGATACTTTTGGAGGACCTTGTGGAAGAAGTTGAAAATAGAGTTGAAGTTTAGTTCTGCACACCATCCCCAGACTGATGGGCAGACTGAAGTTGTGAACAGGAGTTTGGGTAACCTCCTGAGATGCTTGGTAGGAGATAAACCAAAGGGATGGGATTTGATCTTACCCCAGGCAGAATTCGCTTACAACAATTCTGTCAATAGAAGCACTGGTAGATCACCGTTCTAGATTGTGTATGGAAGTAGTCCTAGGACTGCTCTAGAATTGAGGAAGATGGACCAAGAGAAGAAGACAAGTGCTGAAGCTGAAGACTTTGCAGAACACATCAAGAATATGCATGAGAAGGTAAAAGAACACATTAACAAGATGAATATGCAGTATAAGGCTAAGGCAAATCAAAAGAGGAGGGATAAGGAGTTTCAGATTGGTGATGAAGTGATGGTCCACTTGAGGAAAGAAAGGTTTCTAGTAGGAACCTATAACAAATTGAAGATGAAGAAGTTCGGTCCCTGTAAAATTTTGAAGAGGCATGATTCAGGGAACGCATATGAGGTAGAGTTGCCGGATGGATTCAACATTTCCCCTATGTTCAACATTGCAGATTTGATAGAATATCATGAGGGTGGCGCAGAGGAAGTACCAGCAATGGAACAGTGTGGTATTCCAGCACCTACTTCAGAAAAGGAGGAGATTGAAGAAATCTTGGATAGCCGTATAGGAAGGAGTACCAGAAATAGGCAATATGAAGAATATCTGGTGAAGTGGAAAGGAAGGCCTGTGGAAGATTCATCCCGGTTGTCCAAGGCAGAGGTTGACCGTTTGGGTTTTCCTCAACCATCTGAGAAGTGACGGAGTCACTTTTCAAATTACCCTGGGTGTCTGATGCAGGAGCATCTAGTGGTGTAAGGGCAATCCTACATCACCAAAAAATATATTTACTTTCATTTAGATTTTTTTGTAGATGTTTTTGCATTTCTGGATACCCTT
>VCHN02001302.1:0-23528 GCA_007115665.2 Sequoiadendron giganteum
CGTATTCTGCTACATTGTTTGTACAAGGGAAAGCAATCCTGAATGATTTGGGAATGGTATCACCTTGAGGTGTGACAAATAAGACACCAGCTCCTGAACCACGATTTGTATGTGACCCATCAAAGTATAGTTTCCAGTCGGTTTTAATGTCAATGTTGAATAGAAATTCATCTGGAAAATATGCCACTAAGGGATGATTTGTTTTTATAGGTGCATCAACTAATTGATCTGCAATCACCTGTCCTTTTATAGCCTTCCTCTCGACATACTCAATGTCATACTCACTAAGTATCATGACCCATTTAGCCAATCGGCCTGTTAAAACTGCCTTACTTAGAAGGTATTTGAGTGGATCAATTTTTGCAATTAACATTGTTTGTCGATTGAGCATGTAGTGCCGAAGTTTTTGGGTAGCAAAAACTACTACAAGATAGGCATGTTCTATGTTGCTTTAATTCAATTCATAGCCCACTAAGGTATGACTAATGTAATAGACCACTCTCTCATGACCTTGATCATCTTTTTGTGCGAGAAGAGCCCCTAATGCCGACTGAGTTGCTGAAATATATAAGATCAAAGGCTTTCCTTCTGTAGGTGGCATTAAGATTGGTGGAGTTAGCAAATAGTCCTTGATTTGTTGGAATGCTTCTTGGCATTTAAGCGTCCACACAAATGGTACTCCTTTCTTGAGTAGATGTTGAAATGGATGAATCTTATCTGCCAATTGTACTATGAATCACCTAATTGACTGTAGTCTGCCCTGTAGAGTTTTGAGTTGTCCTATGCTGACTGGAGGAGGCATTTCTATGATAGCTCTTACCTTCTCTGGATCTACTTCAATGCCTCTTCGAGAGATGATATACCCTAACAGTTTCCCCGATTTGACTCCAAAGACACACTTCTTCGGATTCAGCCTGACATTGTAGTTCTCTAGCTGTTGGAATATCTTATTTAAAACCTTTAAGTGAGCTTCTCTTGTTTCTGATTTTGCTATAATGTCATCGACGTAATCTTCCATGAGAATGTGTACAAAGTCATGGAAAATTGTAGTCATTGCACGTTGGTAAGTAGCTCCTACGTTCTTAAGCCCAAAAGGCATAACGTTCCAACAGTATGTGCCCCATGGACACATGAAAGCTGTCTTATGTTGGTCTTCAGTTGCTATTTTAATCTGGTTGTATCCCGAGAAACCATCCATGAGGGATGGCATCTCATACCCCATTGTAAGATCCACTATCATATCTATATTCGGCAAAGGCAAGTCATCCTTAGGACACTCCTTGTTGATGTCTCTAAAGTCTATGCAAATTCGAATGCCCCCAGTTGGTTTAGTCATGGGTACAAGATTTGATATCCAATCTGCATAGTCTATTGTCCTTATGAATCCTACATCCAAGAGTTTCTTTAGTTCTGTCTTGACCAATAGAGCAATCTGCGGGTGCATTTTTCTTAACTTTTGTTTGACTGGTTTGATGCCTGGCTGCAATGGTAAATGGTGCAATATTAGATCTGGATCTAGCCCAGGCATGTCAGCATACGACCATGCAAAGTTTATCTGTCTCTTTTGGAAGAAGTCCTTAAACTCAGGTTTTTCTGTCTCTGTTAAAGAAGCTGCAAAATATACCATCTTTGGATTCTCTTCTGTACCTATATTGACTGCAATTGATTCTTCTACTAGCATCGGTGACTTTTCCTGTTCAACGGGGAGAATATTTAAACCTCTATCCTTGGGTGCCTCAGGGAGGTTTTCGCCCTTGGATACGTCCTTTATTTTGTCTTTTTCTTTGTCCAAAGGTGCCTTTTGGTTTTCACCTAGGGACTCATCATTGTTCTTTTCATTGTCTTTTTTCTTTTTATCCTCATTTTTGCGACTAGAGGTGTAAATAGACTCCCCAAAATATGCTTTATCGTCCAATTCTATGGTAAAACCAACTTTATGATCCCCTCTTGGTATGCCTTCTTGAAGTCCCCTAAACTCAACAATTGCTTCATCATTCTCGAATGTGTCTAAGATAGGTGTACCTTGTTGATCCCAGTCTATAAGTTCGGGATATATGATGGGCATGTCATCATCAGAGTTTTTAAAGGTAGTCGCTGACAGGGTGAATAGTGAATGGTTGACATGGTCGCAGAAGTTCTGGACTAACTCTTGCTGGGTCTTTTCCTTATGGGTAGGTAAACATTGATGTGGGATCTTTTCTTGGGATAGGTCGTTAGAAGATGGTGGTTTAGGTGCCCAAGATGCACGATCGAGTTTTTCCCAATAATAGATCTTATGCCATTCTTCTTTGGACAAATGTTTCTTAGGACAAGGACTAGATGGTTTGGGTATAGGTTTCACATTTAGGTCCAATTCTCCAAATAGTGCGTCTATGTTCATGGTGCTGGTAGATGAAAGGGAATCCCATTCACCATCGCTTGAGTAAGGGGATTCATCAAAGATTGGAGGGTTGTCGTAAGATGGGGGAGGTGGATCATGAGATGTCTCGGTGTCTGCGTAAGCACTCACTTCCTCTTGAAACAGTGATGAAGTACTAGGAAACCCAATTCTAAGCGGTTGACACCCTAGCCCTAAGTATTTCGGTCATGGGTGGATAGTAATCGGTTCCGTCATTCCATTTTGATGTAGCCCTAACCCACTATGCCCATCATAGCCTTCCTTTTGCATTATCTTAAAGCCTTTTCCATATTGGTTCTTAGCTATTTGAATAGATGGGGAGGGGTATTCATGTTCTTCTTGATACAACCAGGAATCACCTTGGTCCACAATTTCCTCGCTTAGCTCTCCCCATTTGATCAATGTCGTTGTAGGGGGAACATTGAATATGACTATTGACTACATTCTATCTGCCATAGGTAGGCCATATGCCTTAGGTGGAATCAGTTGATTGACACAGTATGATGCCTTTATACGATACTCACCAAAGCCCTTGTCTTGGATTTCAAGTTTAGGAGTAGTTGATGGAGGTGTGAATGATTTGGACTTAGTGAGATGTGATGAGTCAATGTATTGGGATGAATTGGATGATGAAACTTCTTGATTAACTAGTACTTGGCATTGTGGAATTCCCTTTAGGCTTGTACAATACTGAAACAGATCTGGATCACCATCAATAGTGATCTCGGTGCCATTATGTGGAAATTTGAGACATTGGTGATACGTTGAAGGTACAACTTTCATTGCGTGTATCCAAGGTCTACCTAACAACAAATTGTATGGAAGAGTGAGATCCAAGATTTGGAAGTTGGTGTTCATGATTGCTGGACCAATTCTGATAGGGAGTGTGACCTCTCCTTTGGATGATCTTTCCTCATCATCGTAAGCCTTGATGACTATACTCTTAGAGGTATCTACGCAATCTTCTGAGAATCCTAATGCCTTAACCAATTTTAGGGTACATAGGTTCAAACCTGCTCCTCCATCTACCAAGACTCGTCTGACTTTGGTTTCATGGACTAAGACTTCAAGATGTAATGGTTGATTATGATCAGATTTTTCTGTCAAGTAATCCTGTTGGGAAAATGTAGCATGGTGCAAATTGGTTAAATATCCCACCATCTCTTCGAAAAAATTGACATCTAAATTAGTAGGGACAGTTGTGTTCTACAAAGCTTTATCGAGAATGGCTCGATGCTCAGGTGATAAGGTCAATAGTTCCAAGATAGATATTTGTGCAAGGGTTTTACTCAATTGATCAAGAAGGTTGTACTTGAACTTGGAAGCTTGTGTAGATGGCTCAGAAGAAGGACTTGGAATAGTGATCTTGGTTCTGCGTGTGTTGACACTACATTCTGGAGGCTTCTTAATGGTGAAGGTATCGACATGCTCGTCTGCAATGCGAAGGCTATTTATAATCTTTCCTTTTCCATAGTCAAAATTGATGTTTGCATAATTGGCTGATGGATCGGTCTTAGTTCCCGAACCGGAGGCTTTTCCTTTTGTGTGGTCATGTAATGGGTCCTTGAAGACCTTATGATCACTGTTCTTGGTGTTTTTCTGTCCACCGACCTCTATGGTTCCATTCTCCACAAAGTCTTGGATAATGCCCTTGAGTTGGCGACAATTTTGTAGGTTGTGTCCTTTTATTTGATGATATTCACAATGGGCTTTGTCATCCCACCAGGAAGGTTTAAATTGTCCAGGATCATATTCTCTTGGTTCCAACGGTTTGATGAGATTGTGTTTAATCAATTCTTTGTAAATAACCTCGATCGGTTGTCCTAGAGGAGTAAATTCACGTGTTGGAAATCTTCTTTGAGGTCATTGTTGCTGTGAATTTTGGATATAGTTAGCCGTTGATCTGGATTATCCATTGTGTCTTGATTTTGGTTGTATCCTCTCAGTGTGATAACTGGCCTTGTATATATGTTTTTAGCATCAACAATGCCATCATTTGTAACATTCTTGTTTCTGGACCAGAATTGTCTTCTATCATTTGGCGCGTTTTGATTTTGGACAATAGGATTCCTACCTGGTACCTGTATTTCGCCTTTGTCAATAAGGCCTTTCTCAAGGATGATGCCTTTCTGTACCAAGTCTAGGAATGAGGTACAACAATGTACTCTTAACTCACTCCGCAGTTTTGGATTGATGTTCTCTAGGAATATCGTGACCTTTTGTTTCTCTGGTATCTCAACTGGACATCTGCTAGCTAGACTTCTCCACCTCTGAAAGAAAGTGGTGAAAGTTTCTCCATCTTCTTGTGTCGTGTGGCACAAGGTTGCTATTATTATCTCATTGTCTATGTTGAAGGCAAAATGTTCGACAAACTTTTCAGCTAATTCTCCCCAAGAGCGTATACCATATGGTAGTTTAGAAAACCATTCCAGTCCTATCCCAACAAGGGTTCATGGAAATAGTCTCATCAAATATGTGGGGTCATACGATATGTCCATGCATGCTATTGAGAACTCCCTAATATGTTCTAGAGGATTCTTTTTCCCATTATACTTAGGCAAAATCGGTATAATGTATCCATGGGGAAAAGGTGTCATGTAAAGCACTTTGTCAAATGGACATGGACATAAGTCTTGTGCTAAGATAGTTCGTTTGCCTGACATAGACATATTATCCATTTGTTGTTGGAGAGTTTGCATTTGATTCTGAAGGACATCGACTTGTGTCAAGGACATGGTGTTGGCGTTGTTCAGATCAATGTAGACATTCTGATATGCCATGTTTTGCGACGGGTTGTGATTTGGTGAAGGAATATATCCCATTTGAATAGTCCGTTGTGGGATAGGAATATATCCTGTGTGAATGGTTTGACTTGGGATAGGAATATTCGTACCTGCCTTGGATCTCTTACCAATCGTGTTGGTGCCAAAGGGGTTGGATGAAGTTGCTCCCGTCGTAAATTGTAAACCTTGTGTTATGTTGAAAGGGGTTGTGTTTACAATTGATGATGTCTGAGTTGGTATGCTAGTTGGTATTGCTGCGGTGATTTGGGGCATAGAACCACTTGATGTCACTATTTGCATTGGTTGGGTAGATGTCGTTTTCAATGTGTGAATGTCAAATCCTGGTGGTAGTGTGGCACCTTCTACTAGCAATTTTGCTAGATAGCATTGGGGATCATTTTCCAAGCACTCATCCATGAAGGATGCAAATTCAGGATCTTGGAGTGCAGACTCTATGTCTTCAACAAAGACTCGTCCATTGGCGTCTCTAGTGACAAATTTATCAAGCAATGGTTTGTGTGGTTTGTTCTTCCTAGGTGGTTGAGTGCTGAAAGGATTGATAAACTCATTGGGGGCTGCCATTTCTTTGTGCCTCTTTTGAGACCTTGTTTCGACCATAAAAAAGTTGCTCAAAATGGGGTAATGCAGACTATGCCTAAGAACTGATATGACCTAATTCTATGTTTTTGGATTTTTTTGGACAATAAGGATGTTGCTAAAATGATTTCTAGAAAGACGTATACTGAGATGACGTATGGTAAGACGGACAATATGTAAGACCTCGTGTAGACTATGATTCTAAAATGGGTATAACCTACCTCCTATGGAGTAAATGCATGCAAGGATTTGTTTTGACCAAGGAACCTGATTGTAGGACAAATGACAGTTGACAAAGTGAACTTTCCAAACTAGACTTGTTGAGCTGAAAAGATTCACTAGATAAGACTAAGGTGACTAGGTTCGATGAGTGTGACAAATCGGGACATGAATTTATCCAAAGACGAGGAAACTTATCTATGTTGTGATACGCAATTTCCTAGGGAGTATCTAGATGCATGCAACTTAGGATGACAATGACGAAGACGTGGATTGTAACTAAGATTTTCGAGGAAGTATCTATATGCATGTGACTTTGGATGACTATGACGAAGACGTGGATTGTAACTAAGACGTATATAACCACCTAATGGATGCAAGATTTTTGAGCAAAATTTTGACAGTTTCTGTTCGGACTCAGTTTGTTGTTTTGATTGTTCTCTGATAACAGGCAGATGCAATTCACCTAACAGTTGCGGTTCAGGATTTGACAGTTTCGGTGTTTCTGACAGTTGCGTTCTTTCCTATGACAGTTGCGGTTCAGTATTTGACAGTTGCGGTGTTTCTGACAGTTGCGGTCTTTCCTAGGACAGTTACAGTTTACCAATTCACATGCGTTTTTCCTATTCTGGACTCTAAAAACTAGTTTTCCTGATAGACACTTGCGGTTTAGACTTTGACAGATGCGGTTTGCATGGACACATGCGACTCAGGATGTGAAAGATCCGCTTCGAAACTTTGAGATTGTGAAAATTATGACAGACATATGCGATTATTCCCCTAACAGATGCGACTCTCTAATACAGATGCGGCGATTAAACTGACAAATGCAACTATGTTCCTGACAGTTGAAATTTTTTTTTGAAAGTTGTTTGACTGACTTTGTTTGTTTGATCAAGATTTTGGCAAATACAGCAAACAACAAACACGAAATTCAAAGTATTTTCAGTTTTGTGATGAATGGACTGTTGAGACTCGAAAAACATTTACACCCTAGGTTTTTAGGACAGTACTTGTTGAATTCTTACTTGGATTTCTCCAGCTACGCATATTTACGGTGGATGATTAGTAGTTTGACCCCATTGGCTCCCCTCCATGATACTCACTTATACGGGGCAGCCAAGCTACAGTACCCATGAATCTCCCATGGCATACTTTTCATCTCTACACGTAAACCATAAGATTGTAAGACGGCTTCACAAGTCCGACCTGCTGCACCAACAAGTAGATAGGATTTTGGTAACTCTACAACAAGGCTTTTAATTCGGGCATTCCATTTGTGGGACAATAACCAACATCGGCGAGAGTCCATTTCAGTCCATCTCATCGGATTAGTACGCGTGATTCTTGGGGTTTCCCCAAGAATCCACTTTTATATACCGGCTGGAAGTTGCTTGGCTTTAGCGTGCTACCAGTCTAAGTCGTCTTGGGGTGAGTACTTTCTCCCACCAAGACAGGCCCAAGTTCTAGAGTCAGCAACCATTTCTCTTACACCCAGGATCACATGACTATGCAAGGGGAGAGGATACTTCGGTTTACTAAATCGTAAGGGTTTACAGATATGTGCAAAGCACCAAACGAAGAAGACAGTGGTTCTTTTTATTCCAAATGACAATTTTCTATCTATCAAACATAAAATTCATTTTAATCCCACACGATGATTATCTATCTACCAAACAAAAGCTTATTTAAATAAATTAACACAAAGGCATTAGGTCCTGCATGCAATTTATCAGTAGTTCATAGTCTTCAGCTTTCATCCTGCAGAAAAATTGTCTTGGGTTTTAATTGTCTTCAAAGCTTCATCCTACAAACACTATGTTATTCCTTTAGAATTTATTTAGCTCCAATTTTTTTTTGTCCACTTGATCCAATGTGTGCTTCGAAGTAATTTTTTTTTTTTCTGCACATGCACAAACCGAACAAAGCCAAAACCCTAATAGCTAGTCAAGACAAATCTGATTTTTGGAAATATTTTTGATAGTAAAAATAAAACTACAGAGAATAGACCCATACTTAAATTTCAAGAGCTTTCCAAAAATGTAAATAAATCTGAAAGATTGTCTGTTTTGCACCTGAAATTAATTTTTTATGAAAAAATCATAAAAAAATTATTAAAAATTTAAAACAGATTCAAAAAATATGATTTTTTCACTGAAGGTGCCTGACATAATTTCAAATCTGCATAAAAAATTTCGTGAATAGATCTGCAACCGTTTGTGAGATTCAAGCAAATATCTGTGAAACCATAATTTTCAAAGATCTATTGTTTGAATAAAAAAAATTTATCCAAATTTAAAACCTAAAGAATAGACCCCTATTCAAATTTAAATCTCTTTCCAAAAATGTAAACATATCCAAAAAATTTGACAAATTTATCTCAAAATTGATATTTTATGAAAAATAACAAAAAAATTATAAAAAATTCAAAACTGCACCAAAAAATCTGATTTTTTTCGTGAAAGAGCTCTTGAGAATGTCGTCTAATTGCAAACAAATTTTCGTGAAAAAATATGTAGCCTTGTAAAAGTTATGGTCGAATATGTCGGGTTCACCAAATGTAACTCAGATTTTTCAGAATCGTGGAAGATGCTAACTGCTGCACAAGATTAAACATCAATTCTAATCTAAATAAAACAACAAAGAATGATAAGTAAGCATGATTAATCTAAACTAATAAAAACATAGAATAATCTCACCGAATATGCAAATACTTCCTCGCTTTATCTCAATTGCCCTTCTCCATCTTGCTGTATTGTTATTCTTGCCCTCAGATTTCTGTGTTTGAATGCAAGCATAACTTCGTCGAGTGTCTCAGCAAAATATCAAAGATTGTTTCTCTTCTCAAAAGTGTATAATGATTTCGGGAGGAGGAATAATGATAATGACAGGCCATTTTATAGATTTTGTGTTTTCAAATGATCGGCTCAGATTGAAACAGAGATCGACAGATGAGATTGATGAATGCCATGCGATGAGTTATGTGACAGATAGAACACGAGTTAGAACATGAGTTCAACTGCAGGTAAAGACTAATTTTAGAACATGAGTTAGAACATGAGTTCCAATCTTCATCTTCAAAAAATAAAAGAAATAGACTTTGTATGCAAAAGCCAAAGTTAGAAGTTGGAGAATAAATGCATGATAAATGCATGTGAATACAAACTTGAGTTAGTTAATTAAATAAAGATATTTAATTAATAAATATAGATCATGCATATGAGTTGGAACTAGTTAATCGACTAGTTGTGACGGAGAGTTCTCTCATAGAGATAACTCGAGTCAGATGATAAGTGCATGTAAGAGATAACTGAATGTTAGAGGAATGTGACATAATTAATTAAATAATGAATTAAATGTTAATTTAATTCAACATTTGAAATATGAGACTTTTAATTAAATAAATAAAGTAATTTATTTAATTTGGCTGTTGAAAAGGATAAATGAATAATTAAATAATAAATATTTAATTATAGATGAAAAAGGGTTAAATGAATAATTAAATAAAGATATTTAATTATAGTTGGAAAAAGTATGATAAAGGGGAATTAAATAATAAATTATTTAATTGATAGATAAAGGGGGAAGAATTAATTAGTTCGCAACATAATTAAATAAATATTATTTATTTAATTAATTAAGTTGAATAAAGGATGATTATGAATTAATGAATTAATTAAAAAGGGTATTTAATTAATAGAGGAAATATGTGTTAGAAAGGCAATTAAATAAGTAACATTATTTAATCAAGGCGACGGACTATAGAAAATTATGTTGAAATGTGTACTCGCAGGCCTAGACCAATTTTTAGATCATCTCTAGAAACAAACAAACATTGGAATTGAAAATTTAGGGGCGCAACAGATCAATAGTTTAAAAATATAATCCCTACTTAATCGATATGAGAAAAATTGAACATCTAGACATGGTTTGGAAAAACTCACAGTTTCATGGACAACGGATGGGTTGCTAGAGCCCAATGCAGTCTAGAAGTGCTAATTAGTCACGACCATTGAATTTAGAATCTCAACATCTATTGTCTCATCTTCTAAGTCAATGACATCCATTTTTTCCCCAATACGCTGAAGTGCAGCCTCAGTGCACAAAGCTACAAGATCTGCTCCAACGTATCCATGAGTATCCTTACCAATCCTTTTGAGATCAACCTGTACCAAGAATCCTAAACATTAATATATACTGTCGCCAAGAAAAACAAAGATTAATAAATGCTCTCAAAATCCAAGCACTGCTTGACATTAGATCTAGAAGTACAAAAAGAAATTTAGGTTCTACAATACGTACATCATCAAAGAGCTTATTATTCTTCGTATGGATACGAAGCACTTCCAACCTGCCTACTTCATCCGAAAACCCAATGTCAATTTCCCTATCAAATCTTCCAAACCTTCTAAGTGATAGGTCAATATTATTTGGTCAGTTAGTTGCTGCAATCACAATAACATGAGCATGAGACTTAAGTCCATCCATAACTGTAAGAAGTTGAGAAACAATTCTCCTCTCAACTTCACCATGGTTTTTTTCCCTCTTGAGAGCTATGGAATCAATTTCATCAATAAATATAATGGAAGGTGCATTCTTCTCAGCCTCCTGAAAGCCTTCCGGAGATCACTTTCGCTTTCTACAACTAGCTTTGACATAATTTCAGGTCAATTGATACAAAAAAAGAAGGCACCAATTTCACTTGCAACTGCCCTACCAATTAAGGTTTTCCCAGAACCAAGTGACCCATAAAGCAAAATACCCTTTGGGGGTTTCACACCAATTGATTTGAAGAGTTGTGGGTGCCTGAGAGGAAGTTCTACCAATTCATGTATCTGAGCCATTTGTTTCCGTACACCACCAACATCATCATAACCTCTTTCATCTAATCTATCTTCATCCTCCCGCTTTATAGGTTCCCATTCACAGAAAATTTTACCATCTAGAGGAACAACATAGTATTCCCAAGGGTCTATCTCGATTACCTTAAACTCCACACTACGCATACCACCTCTTACATGGAAAAGATTACATTTTGGCACATAGACTTCACAAAAGCAAAGAGGCAGAGGGTTTTACAACACTATTTGGGTTGCTTCTTTCTTAACACCTTATATCGAGACATTGTGTTTTCCAACTGTGCAGATAATGGGAGCATTTAGTTGGTCGATTCAGATGAGGAAAATGAAATGTCATTTTCATCTCATGTTTACATAAATAGGTGCTTTTTGTTTATGAGTTAGCTTGCTTGTTTCTTAACACCTTATATCGAGACAGTGTGTTTTCCAACTGTGCAGATAATGTGAGCACTTATTTGGTCGAATTAGATGAGGAAAATGAAATGCCATTTTCATCTCATGTTACATAAGCAGGTGCTTTTTGTTTATGAGTTAGCTTTCTCCTGATTGGAACAATTGAATTGCTCTCATTATTTGCACAGTTGGAAAACACACTGTCTCCTCTCTATTGCAGTGGGTTTTACAACACTATTTGGGTTGCTTCTTTCTTAACACGTTATATCCAGACAGTGTGTTTTCCAACTGTGCAGATAATGGGAGCATTTAGTTGGTCGAATCAGATGAGGAAAATGAAATGTCATTTTCATCTCATGTTACATAAATAGGTGCTTTTTGTTTGAGTTAGCTTGCTTGTTTCTTAACACCTTATATCGAGACAGTGCATTTTCCAACTATGTAGATAATGTGAGCACTTATTTGGTTGAATCAGATGAGGAAAATGAAATTCCTTTTTAATCTCATGTTACATAAATAGGTGCTTTTTGTTTATGAGTTAGCTTTCTCCTGATTGGAACAATTCAATTGCTCTCATTAGTTGCAAGGTTGGAAAACACACTGTCTCCTCTCTGTCACAGAGGGTTTTACAATACTATTTGGGTTGCTTGTTTGTTAAGGAGCCGGCTAACTCCTAGACATACAATTACACCTATGTACATCAAAAAATGCATGAAAAACATACATGGATACATACATAACATGACGAGACATCATAGTTGGAAAACACATTGTTTCCTCTCTGTTGCAGAGGGTTTTACAACACTATTTGGGTTGCTTGTTTCTTAACACCTTATATGGGGACATTGTATTTTCCAACACTACAAATAGTGCGAGCATTTATTCGGTCAAATCAGATGATGAAAATGAAATGCCATTTTTATCTCATGTTACATACATAGGTGCTTTTTGTTTACGAGTTAGCTTTCTCCTGATTCCTTATTAGAATAAATGAATTTATAGAACAAAATGAACATTCATTGCTTCACAGTTCTAGCAGAATGGAAAAATGGCACATATGATTGCTGATATATATACTAGTGTTAGCGATAGGTTAAATTGGAAATTAAATTCCCAATGTACAGTTTAATATGTTTGTTTATTGTCTGTGCAAGCTATCATTTTGCACTAAGCAGAACATATAAATTTTATATTGGGGAAATTTGGAAGAAATACAATTATTTCTAGCACCAATTGTCTTTAATTTTCCAATTTAATCTATTGCTAACACTTGTCTTTCTTCCAAGTGGTTTATATAGGCCACGAAAGAAGATTCAACAAAATAAGGGCAGGTGAATTGACAAGGATGCTTCAGGAGATGTGAACCTTCTGCAGTAAATACAGGTGATTCTGGCTTCCATAGCTTGAATCGCAAGTGTAGTGGATGGTTAAATTTCCAAAATTTAATATGCATTTAGAAGTGCCAATTTGTTTGAAATTGTGAAATGTTGGGGTTTTCATTCAGCTGTCATTATCATGTCATTCTAAAGTGTTTTGCGGTAATTTGAAATCTTTCACCAAAAGAGTATATATGTGGTGCATAAGTTTTTTCGTAATAGTTCTTTTTACATTTTCGCTATTTGTATACAATATTTAGTAAGTTATAAATGGTTCGTTTTTTAACAACATCTTATGGCAAATTTGTAGAATGCTATTTCTATATTCTATTTCTGCTCTTTTTCAGTATGTTTTGATCTGACCACCACACTGCAAAAAGATGTGCACATATAACAAGCGACTACTCCAAATAGTTCTATGCACTGTATTAAATAGAACTCGTAAAGCCAATGGGTAGGAATAACTTAATTGATAATTTGGCCTACTCCCATTACTTGGCCCTAAATATTATAGACAAATTGTAAAAGAGCTATTAGAATAACAACATACATGGAAACAAAAAGTGACGAAACGGGCAGATAGGACCGAACGTACAAGCTACGGTTAGGCAAGAATTAACAACACTGTCAGGTGCGCTTTCTCACCCGTTTCTGGGCAAAAAAGCAGGCGGGTTAGCTTCGTCGACAAGTTTCTTTTGTGTGGTATGGGAAAAGTGGAAGGGAATGACGTGGGTCTTTTCTGTTTGGAGAAAGCAAGGAAAAAATACTATTTGTTTTATTTCTTGTTTGCATGTTGAAAGGGAAAGTAGAAGGTCTCAGTGCAAATGGATGACTTCGAGGAGAATACCAACCAAATTGAGGTGACGTGTACTATCCAATAGTGTTGCAGAGGGTTTGACAACACTATTTGGGTTGCTTCTTTCTTAACACGTAGGGTTTTCCAACATGAATTGTTGTGAAACAAAATGAAGTGCATATTATGAATTACACTATGTGTTGAGGGTTATTATTGTCCCCTTTAAATGAGAGATGTGCTATTTGATAAAATAAACCACCATCTATACGTTTGTATATTTGCATTACAAGACAAAGGTTGGGTATATCATATAAGTAAAGGCGGGCTTCAAAACACATTGTATTTTTTGACATGCACTACACAATGTGCACACCTAGATATACTAGTCTAAAAACCAGAAAAGGCTAGGGTATGTTGTGATGTGGAGGTTGAAAAATGCAATGTGTTATGAAGCATGCAATTTGTTATATACTTGAAACTTAAACACAACAATGGAAGGTGTGATCTAGAAGACTTTCATACTATTTTCTAACATTTTGGATCTTACAAAACCGTGGGTCTTAAGAACCAAGCAACCCACCATGAGACAACCCTTTACATCTAAACAAGGAGATTCAAATAACTAAAACCCAACACTATGTTTCCCATTCAAAATTATTTTGTGCACTTTTTTTTGTCAATGGTGCGAAATTTAAACACAACAATGGAATGTGTGATTTTGAAGACATTCAAGTAAAAACATTCCATATTGCAAGACCATGCATGTTAAGAAGAAAGCAACCCACCATGATGCGTGTTAAGAAGCAACCAACCCACCATGAGATGACCCTTTACATTTAAATAAAGAGATTCAAATAACTGAAACTCAACACTGTGTTTCCCATTCAGAATAACTTTGTACAATTTTTTTATTGAAACCCAACACTGCGTTTCCCATTCAAAATTATTTTTTGTAGTTTGTTTTTTCAATGGTGCAGAATTTAAACACAACAATGGAATGTGTGATTTTGAAGACATTCGAGCAACTGAAATACTCCACATTCTATTTCCCAAATTTCAAACACAAAGAACTTGTAAAACCCTCTACATTAAAACAAGGAGATTCAAAAAAATGAAACCCACCACTATGTTTCCCATTCAGAGTTATTTTGTGTAGTTTTATTATCAACCGACTTAAATTTAAACACAACAATGGAATGTGTGATTTGGAAGACATTCAAGAAACTGAAATACTCCACATTGTGTTTCCCAAATTTCAAATTACCCCTCACCTCCATTTCGTCGGTATTCTACTCCAACTCCTCCACGTGCACTCAGCCTTAAGCTTTCCATTTACATTTAAACAAGGAGAATGAAAAAAATAAGAAGTGAGCCACAACCCACTGTGCTTTCCATGATGCTACTGTTATGTGAATAATGCGTTGGGCAGAGATCGAACGAGAGCGTTTTGCTGAAAGTAAGGGTTGCTAAAAATTATGAAGCTTAGATTCAATACATTGTCCTCTTACTATGTGCATAACACTAGTTGTTGTCTTCTTACTATTTTTGCAAAGTCAGGGACAATCCATTGTGTTTTCCATACTGCAATAGTTAAGTAATTTTTTTGTTGGAAACATATGAACAGGTAGTGAGCAAGACTATTTTTCTTAAAGAAAGAGGTCTCATAAGACAAGAAAGGGAAGTTGAAAACATTATTTTGTTACATTCCAGAAAAAAAATAATAAGTGAGCCACAACCCACTGTGTTTTTCATGGTGCTACTGTTATGTGAATTTTGTGTTGGAAACATATGGGCAGATATTGAAAAAGAGTGTTTTGCTCGAAGTGGGTGTTGTTAAAAGAGTACAACGTGAACTTCAAAACATTCATTTCTCATAGCCTACATAAAATAATAAGTGAGCCATAGTCCGTTGTGTTTTCCATGATGCAATTGTTATGTGAATAATGTGTTGGGCGGAGATCAAACAAGAGTGTTTTGTTGAAAGTAAGGGTTGTTAAAAATTATGAAGCTCGGATTCAATACATTGTCCTCTTACTTTGTGCATAACACAAAGCGGATATACATACCCAAAGGAGCCCCGCATGGCTTCTACTCTTGCCCTCGCTATCCACCAAAACATCACCATCCAAAAATGGCGAAAATGGGACCTTGTCGGCCCTTTTTATTATTTGCTAATAATGGTTTCGTTTGGCCACGTTTTAGGCTTTTTGTCCATCCACGCCAAACAATTATTTTGAAAAACCATCGGCGTTGACACGATTTCTCGATGACGGGACAACAAACGGCACGGGGGATGAGACATCCAACCGTCATGTCTTTCCTTCCGTCCGGTAATCTTTTCCGTCGCCGCGGGTCCCACCTCTTCCATCGTGGCTCTTTTCTCCATGCAGTATGGCCACATATGCTATCATATACACATAGGTGAATTTTGTCCACAAGTTAAGGAGGGAGCAAGCTAACTCTTGGACAAAATTCACATATGTATATAACATAGGATATGTTAGTTTTAAGCATAAATTCACATATGTATATAACATAGGATATGTCGGTTCCTCTGCAATAGAGAGGAGACAGTGTGTTTTCCAACTATGACGTCTCGTCATGTTGTGTAGTATCCATGCATATTTTTAATGCATTTTTCAATGTACATAGGTGAATTTTGTCTACGAGTTATGCCGGTTTCAAACTCCTAGACAAAATTCACCTATGCACATTGAAAACCACATGAAAAACATACATAAGAACATATGTGGACACATACATAACATGAGGAGACGTCATAGTGAAACAGTGGGTTTTACAATAGTCCGAGTTTTTCGAGACAGTGTGTTTTCCAAAACAACAGTTTATAAAATGGCGGCAAAAATGGGATTGGATGTGGGATTTTTCCTATTTCCCAATTATGATTTCAAATACCATGGTATGCCCTTTTCTATCCATTCCAAAAAATAATGCAAACAATGGCGACATTCTGGGTTTTACATGATTTTTGAAATATAACATTTCATTGCAGAACCCACAGATTTTGCTTTCTACAAACATTATTCAGTAATTCACTCATATTTTTACAATGGGTTGTCGCTTGTTTCATTCGGAAACGGAAAAATTCGAAAACCAGAATACAGGGAGGAAACAAAACAAAAATTTCAAAACCCTTGACACAAAAAAAAATGCTTCAAACCGGCATATCCTATGTTATATACATATGTGAATTTTGTCTAGGACTTAACTTGCTCCCATTATATATAACCTAAATGATCCTAAAGTTAAAAAATAACCATAATTATTTAAGCTTTCAAGAAGCAACGGACAACCCGCTGGGTTTTCCATACTGCAACTTTACTTCTTTTTTTTGTGCAACTTTTGTTGCAAGCAAGGGCAGTTATAAAATATGAAAGTGACCTTCAATACATTGTTTTCTTACGGTGTGCATAACACTAAGTGTCGTCATTGAACAATATTTGAAAAGTGAAGGACAACCCAGTGTGTTTTCCATCGTGCAATATTTTTTGTGCATCTTCTGTTTGAAACATATTCCGATATTGAAATGGAATGTTTAGTGCATGTGATGGATTCTTATAAAATATGAATGTGAACTTCAATACAGTGTTTTGTAACAGTCTGCATAACATAAAGTGTTGTCTTTTAACAGTTTGTGGGTTGCATGGTTTATAACACCATGTGTTTTCCAACCTACAAATTTGGATAACAGTTTGAGTGTCTTGAAAAGCTTTTCTTATTTACACTGTATGAATGCAAAAATGGCACCTCCAAAAATTACAACTATTATTTATGGTATAAATTGCAATTCATTATCTTTCTCATGATTGACAATAATAATTGGACAAAATAATTGCATGTTGTAAACCAGAGTGGGTTACTTGTATAGCATTTTACAAAAGTGTGGGTTGTGCGTTTCAATTTCTTCTTTTCATTGAAAACAATATATGCTTGATTACTACAAAATTGTGCAATAAATTTTTGAACTTTAACTATCCATAACACTTGCAACAATTTTACAGTTTACAGGAAACCAAGGATGCGTGCTATAAAATGGAAACTGGTTCTTGCAGTGAAGAACGTCATTGATGTGGATAGCACACCTGAAAGGTTGTGTAGTAGGGCATCTTCTTCGGGGCGGTCCCATTCATGAAACGTGCAGGTAAGATCTGGTGATTACAAGATGCAATCCAATGTAAAAATTTTAATCTCTCATAAGTGGTTATGAGGTTGATTGGAAAGTGGGAATGTTTTATTCAGGAGGCAGCAACCGTGGTACAAGGAAGTTCCCTCGGTTTACGAAAACGGTCAACCATAAGACAACGATGTGTTCGGTAATTGATTGTGAACTTCCAATTGCCCTTCCCTTCCTATGCATGAATCAGAATGCTTTTTAATTTCAGTTCGAAAATATCATGTCTCTTACAAATATTCTGATTTTGGCATATATCGTTCCTTTGATTCAGGAAAATAATCAGGGAGATGATCTCGCTCTTGCCATAGTCCATGACCAAAAGGAAAAGCGTGCAGAGGGAGACCCTAAGGATGGAGAGGGATCCAATGAAGCACGGGGTGATGTGTTGGGCAGGAAGGTAGATATAATAACCGAATTATTGCATCGTTTGGCTGTGTATATATGTTGTGCATTCAATTTGATTGAATATCAAATATATTAAGCGATTTTCTTTTCCAAACTTGTTGTGCAGGTTGCTGCTAAATACAGAAGAGAAACGGTGAATGGAAGATATATATATTATTGTATTGTAGAAGAATGTACCAGAAAGTATTATGATTGGAGAGTGTTCAACATGCATAGGTTTCAGCATCACCACCTTCCTATTCTTGATGCACCAAAGTGTGGCCGAGCTATGTTGGGGGGGGAACCAAAACAACCCGCTCCTCCCCCTAATAAATTAAAAGAGTACCTTCTAAGGAAGGTGGAAAATACATAGTACCAAATGAATATACGGCAGCGTCTACAGCAGAAGCGTGTTGTTAGACATGTCTGTCAAAAGTTTGGGAAACAAAACTTCCTTCAACTTCTCGAAGAAGGAAAGAACAAGGTGAAGAAGCAAATGGCATTATAAAACATAGATGAGATGAAGGAGTAGAGAAGGAAAAGAATATTACGATTGTAGGAGAGAAAGAGACAGGAAGAAATGGTAATGTCGAACTGAATTGTTAAATGTGAATTTTCCTTGCTAAATCATTTTTGTTCGGATGCATAGAAGGTTCACTTAATGCTAACTTACATGACATGCCAGGGTGATGGTCCAGAAGCGGTTTCTTCCCGCTAGCATAGTAGGGCTCATTTGCTAGAGGAAGCTATGACCACGAAAGGTGAAGACGGTGTTGTTCCTCCCACCCCTACGTATAAGATTTAGATTAAGCATCCTACACAGTTGAAAGTTTCAAGGCACTATCTGAAGAAGAAACGAAAACAAATGGTGATCTCCAAATCTTCTGTTTACTGTAAAGTTTGTTTTTCTTATTTGAATGAATTGGTTGCATGCATCTGAGTTTGGTGCAATGTTTCAATTCCCCCTATTACACAACAATGATGAACAATGAACTATTGCCCTCAAGCAGGTTTTTGTGATTTTTGATGGTGAACAATTGCCCATCGAAGCACCAGATGATGTTGTTCCTCCCGACCCGCCGTCTAACAATGTTGAGAAGAAGAAGAAGAATGAGCATATGCCATCAAACGTGTCAAGGTGCCTTGACATGGAGGAAGTAGAAGAAATGGTGAATTGCAATTCTTTTATTTAATTTTTGTTTTGATTATTTCAATGAATTGGTTGCATGCACCTGAATTTGAAATGACCTTTTAATTCTTGCTATTACAAGGCAAGGATAAATAATGAAGTGTTGGCCTTGACCTAATTGGCGATGTTGTTGCGATTGAAATGAGAGAGGCTAATACAGATGGACATGCAGATGGGGAGAGCACTGGCCACAAAGTGGGACAGGGTAACACAGATGGTCATGAGGATGGGGAGAACACTGGGCTGAATGTGGAACTGGGTGATAGAGATGGACATGGGGACACGGAAAGCACTAGCTTGCAAGTGGGAGAGGGTAATAAGGATGGACCCAAGGAGGAGGAGAGCACTGGCCTACAAGGGGGAGATGGAAATAAAGATAGAAATGGGGACGGGGAGAGGTGTGGTGTGCCATCTATATCGGTATGAAACCAAACACACTTCCATGCTCTATTCTTATTTCTTTAGGAATATTTTAATGTGCCTTCAATTATGCTTCACGTCAATGACGTTTCCATTGCAGGAAAATCTAGTGGATGAACAAATGATAGAGTTCAACGGCATAACTTTTAAGGTCAGTGATCACGTTGACCTTTGGAGGTAGCATAAATGGGTTGTGAAAGGCATTCTACATGTTGTCGCCAGAAGCGCTCACACACACTACTTGAGGCACCCAGAAAATTGTGTGAGAGTCAGCATTGTTGAGGCCATTGATGGTCGATGCTATGTCCCTTTTCCCATGCCTGGCACAGAGACCATTGTAGAGTGCGTGGGCGGCTTTGTCATATGGTAGCTTGTCGAGATGAAGTATTTTGTTCCAAAGGTACACATAAATGATATGTTGATGTATATATATCATGCTGCGTATATTGTTTCCATGCATACGTTAATTCTCATTAATTGTTTGCTATAGGGTGAAGCTATTAAACCTGACATGGAAAAAACACAGAGTACGAAGAAATCTGTTGTTTCACGTTCATCATCTATGAGGGTTCGTGGATCTAGAATCACCCCCCCAAAATATACAAGGACCCTAATAAATGTGTCGTATTTTATGTAGGCCTGAACTCGATTGCAAGGAATAGGCAGTGTAGGAATTGATGAGACAGGCTCCAAATACTGATTCTGCTCTGTGGGTTTAAATATTTCACTATTGAGCAATTGTGGTGTAGAGATACACCATTTGCATATGTTTCAACACTATGGTTTTATACATTTGATATGATACTTTTCATGAGCGATCTAGTTATGGTCTTTATGTTCATACATGTTAAAAATCATCAAACATGCTTCATAACTAAATTTCTCTAGAGCTTTCACTTTACATTTGGTTATTAATGCTAAAGTGGTTGCTATGGGAACAATCGATGCCACCATTTATCAATAAATTTGAGATTTTTATTTTTTTAAAATAATCCATGAGGTACAAGATTTGAAACCCATCAAGTTTCGGTAATCTAGTTTTGGATTGTGATAATCCATACAAGTGGATAGAATGATATACTAATATTTGAAATGCACCATTTGTAATGCATATTATATATATATATATAACTACCTAAAAAATACTGTTGGGTCTCAATCCTGGAAACATACAAATAAGGACTATCCATGACTCACTCACAAGATCAAATCAAATTCTGAATTAACAAGTTCTATGCCTCAAGAAAAGAATGATGAAAATCAAACTAATGTCAACAATTGCAAAGGTGATTACAATAGGCCCATCAAAATATCTCAATCAAGTAATGCACCCTTGATTCTCATTATGTACCTTCAACCATATGGTAATGACAACAATGTGATTGGTAAAGTATTCATTTTAATGGTCTACCCTTACCCAAATTCCAATGACAAAGCAAAGCATATATTGGTGGATTAGAAAACCCTATTCATCCTTCTAGAAAACCTTGAAAGTAAGGTTTTAAGTCTCAATATTCTAAAACACCACTCTGTATGAGTTGTTTATCCTCTACAGACTTCCCTATTCATTCTTCTAGAAAACCTTTAAAGTAGGGTTTTAAGTCTCAATATTCTAAAATGCCACTCCCTATGAGTTGTTTATCTTCTACAAACATAGTTGTTCAAACCTCTTCTCCATTTGAGGAGGGTAATTTACTGCTAAAAAAATATTTATCTTGGAGTATTTTCTCCATACAACCTAAATTGGTTCCTCTATAATAGTTTCTATACATAATTGTTGGAGGATGGAAAACACACTGTGTTTTCCCATACTTTGCAAATCTTATTCAAAGATGGCAGTTAGTGTTATGCACACAGTAAGAGGTCAATGTATTGAATTTGAGCTTCGTAATTTTTAACAACCCTTACTTTCAGCAAAACAGTCTTGTTTGATCTCTGCCCAACACATTATTCACATAATAGTTGCATCATGGAAAACACAGTGGGCTATGGCTCACTTATTATTTTATGCAGGCTGTGAGAAATGAATGTTTTGAAGTTCTCGTTTTACTCTTTTAAAAACACCTACTTCGAGCAAAACACTCTTTTTCAATATCTACCCATATGTTTCCAACACAAAATTCACATAACAGTAGCATCATGGAAAACACAGTGGGTTGTGGCTCACTTATTATTATTTTTCTAGAATGTAACAAAATAATGTTTTCAACTTCCCTTTCTTGTCTTATGAGACCCCTTTCTTTAAGAAAAAAAGTCTTGCTCACTACCTCTTCATATGTTTCCAACAAAAAATTTACTTAAATGTTGCGGTATGGAAAACACAATGGGTTGTTCCTGACTTTGCAAAAATAGTAAGAAGACAACAGCTAGTGTTATGCATAGAGTAAGAGGAGAATGTATTGAATCTGAGCTTCATAATTTTTAACAACCCTTACTTTCAGCAAAACACTCTTGCTCAATCTCTGCCCAACACAAAATTCACATAATAGTAGCATCATGGAAAGCACAGTGGGTTGTGGCTCACTTATTATTTTTTTTCGAAATGTAACAAAATAATGTTTTCAACTTCCCTTTCTTGTCTTATGAGACCTCTTTCTTTAAGAAAAATATTCTTGCTCACTACCTATTCATATGTTTCCAACAAAAAATATACTTAACTGTTGCGGTATGGAAAACACAATGGGTTGTCCCTGACTTTGCAAAAATAGTAAAAAGATAGCAGCTAGTGTTATGCATAGAGTAAGAGAAAAATGTATTGAGTCTGAGCTTCATAATTTTTAACAACCCTTACTTTCAGCAAAACACTCTTGCTCGATCTCTACCCAACACATTATTCACATAACAGTAGCATCATGGAAAGCACGGTGGGTTGTGCCTCACTTATTATTTTTTTCTGGAATGTAACAAAATAATGTTTTCAACTTCCCTTTCTTGTCTTATGAGACCCCTTTCTTTAAGAAAAATAGTCTTGTTCACTACCTGTTCATATGTTTCCAACAAAAAATCTACTTAACTATTGCAGTATGGAAAACACAATGGGTTGTCCCTAACTTTGCAAAAATAGTAAGAAGACAGCAGCTAGTGTTATGCACAGAGTAAGAGGAAAATGTATTGAATCTGAGCTTCATAATTTTTAACAACCCTTACTTTCAACAAAACACTCTTGCTCGATCTCTACCCAACACAAAATTCACATAATAGTAGCATCATGGAAAACACAGTGGGTTGTGCCTCACTTATTATTTTTGTCCGGACTGTAACAAAATAATGTTTTCAACTTCCCTTTCTTGTCTTATGAGACCCCTTACTTTAGCAAAAATAGTAAGAAGACAGTAGCTAGTGTTATGCACATAGTAAGAGGAAAATGTATTGAATCTAAGCTTCATAATTTTTAACAACCCTTACTTTCAGCAAAACACTCTTGCTCGATCTTTGCCCAACACAAAATTCACATAACAGTAGCATCATGGAAAACATAGTGGGTTGTGCCTCACTTATTATTTTTTTCTGAACTGTAACAAAATAATGTTTTCAACTTCCCTTTCTTGTCTTATGAGACCCCTTACTTTAGCAAAAATAGTTAGAAGACAGTAGCTAGTGTTATGCAGATAGTAAGAGGACAATGTATTGAATCTGAGCTTCATAATTTTTAAGAACCCGTACTTTCAGCAAAACACTCTTGTTCGATCTCTGCCCAACACATTATTCACATAATAGTAGCATCATGGAAAGCACAGTGGGTTGTGCCTCACTTATTTTCTTTTTTGGACTGTAACAAAATAGTCTTTTCAACTTCAGTTTCTTGTTTTACGACACCCCTTACTTTAAGAAAAATAGTAAGATGACAACAGCTACTGTTATGCACACAGTAAGAAGACAAGAAAAGTTGCAGATTTTGATATTCCATTTCAATATCCTT
>VCHN02001409.1:0-22575 GCA_007115665.2 Sequoiadendron giganteum
TAGAAGTGGGACGAGTTTTTGTACCTAGGACAAGCGCATCTAGACACTGGTACTCCAAGATGGTAAGCATCCTTTGCTTCCACGTGTTGTAATTCTTTCCATTGAACCTCTGTGAACTTTCCAACATAACATTGGACAAAGATGCCATCCCTCCCATTTTCCAAAGCACAAAAAACGAGGTAACTTTGTGATCAGCTAGCAACGCACTTGACAATCAGCTAGCACAACTCCCGATTTTTTTTTAAAAAAACTGTGCAAATTTTTCAAGAAAAAATTTTGAAAACTCTATACAAAAATTTTTATGTTTCCAAAAATTTCTATCAAAACTGGCTCAAAATCTTTTCAAGCTGCCATTAAATATTAGAGAAAGCACCTCAGACAAAACTGGCACAAAATTCCAAACAAATCCGTTGGCACAAAATTCAAGGCATGGAAAACGATGCACCCAAAAAAATCGAGGAACTACCTAGATGAGCTCTTGAAAAACCCACAAGGAATCTGATCTTAGAATTTTAATCTGACCAAGAAAATCAGAGGATTTTAAAAAACCTAGTCGGCTGCAAGAGAAATACAGAAGAAGAAGAAAAGGCAAATCACGTGCAGAAGATTATGGAAACGGCGCCAGAAAACAAAGGATTTTTGGCTTAAACACCCAGAAGAAATCCGCAAAGGAAAAATGTGGGCTTAAACCCTTCAGCAAAAACGTGACCAAAGGTTTCTAAACATGCGCCCAAAGTTGCAAAAAAATGTGGCCCGAACGGAGGAAAATCGCGGCCAGAATGGAGACCAAAAACACGAGCCAAAGCAGATCAAGTCGCATTCGAAGAAAACAAAAAACAGCAACCAAAGTTTAGAAAGAAACCGCAGACACAAGGCAGGTTCGAGCACAAGCTTTCGTCACAGGCAAATGTCGCGCGGTTCAGAACAAAATGCGACTTAAATTTGGCAGAAATCTTCACACAGAAGCAAAACGCGTCCCAAAAGACCTTGCAAAAAGTCGCGCCCAGAAGACAGAGGTCTATCGTGCCAAATATAATGAAGACTCTGCGCCCAAAATAGCATTTAAAAAAAAAAAACGCGTGCAATAAAAAACCACCAGAAACAGGTTTCAAGCACACGCCAATAAAATGATGAACAGAGCACGCGGGTTTAGCAAGAAAATATCCGCGACCAAGAAACCCACGAATTAGCAAATCCGCCACTTTCAAAAAAATTCCGATCTTCTCAGAATCCCATGAGCCCAAAAACACCTCAAGAAAATCTTCAAAAATAAAACCACGATTTTCAGAAATCAATACCTTGCGAACTTTTGACCAGGAGAAAACCACTGAAAAAAAGGAAAAAATATTCCAGGTAAAAGGCACGAATTTAAAAATTTGTCAAGAGATCATTTTGCTCTGATACCATGAAAATATTATTGATATTCATGATTGGATGATTACAAATGGAGACGAAGGCTCCTTATAAAGACGATTACAAGACGATGTTTCTAAAAAGAAACAATTGTAACTAAAGCTAAAAAACAGAAAGAATCTAAAACAGGCTAACACTAAAGCAGTTACTAAAAACGACTAAGTTAACTAATAAAGCAAAAATGACCATTATTATTACATTTATTATTTTAATAACGAAACCAAATGTTGGCAAGAACAAAGTACAGGTCTAGGATTTGAACCTAGGTTTCTTGAGAGTTGTACTTTTGTCCTAGTATGAGAGATAAGAGGAAGTTCAAGGCTTCTGCAATAAATTACAAAAGGTTGCAACAAAATAGAACATATAAAATTATATATATATTCACACATACACACATACATTATATATCATAATATATTAGACATCCATTAGTGAACATGTGATACATCATATTCTCATATTTCTTCACACACACACACACACACACACACACACACATATATATATATATATAATTTTCACTTATACATCAATCCTCTTCATACTTCTATCTTATCTCTTATATTCACTCATGTATGACCTATCTTATATCTCCTCTCTATCTTGCATTCTATGCCCTACTTATATCTAGTACAATTGTATAAAAAGGTGTGTTACTTGATATTTCTTTTGGATTTGTTGGTAGTCGGCTGAGTATGCAACATTTCCTTTATAGTGGGTTTGGCTTGTAAACTCAACTCGGTATTGCCAACAATGAGTTCCGACCTCATTCACTTTGTAAGCTAAAGCGTTATGTGCTCGTTTATGGCAAAATAACTGTGATTTTTTTATTCTTTGATTGCTTCTATTTTTGAGTTTGCCTACGATCTAGAATCCCCTTGTTGCATTCACACATACAAGCTTTTCTTCTGTGTCCAAAATGTTAGCCTATTGGTACCCTAGCATTTATGACCCCCATGTACCATTTGTTGCCCCTGCATGAGCATAGAGATTAGGGTATGGAAAAGCATTCAATGGCCCTGACAAGTATTGTGAGGTGTAGTTAAAAGGATTTATAAAACCCTCCTAGGGTAATGTTCCTATTATTGACCTCTGTGCTTGTTTCCCCACCTGAAACCTTTCTATTGTTTCATTTTTACTGATTGTGCATTCCACTGGCCTTATCATCTATGTTTGTTCAATTATATTTATGTTGTCATTTTCCTCAGTATCTTTGTCTATGTCTATTGGATCTGCCTTACCCCCCATACTTTCATTGTGGTCTTTCATAGAAATCCACAATTTGTTGATGATTGTGGCTTGTATTGACAATGATTCGGTGTAGTGCCCTTGCAATGTTACTTAAAAATTTAAAATGCAGAGTAAAGACAGGGTGGGGCTCACTTGTTTTCTATTTGTTTGTTCCTTATTTCTTTGGTCTCACTTACCACTTTTAGGAAACCACACAAAAATGGGGCCAACAAAATCCTTGAATGCCTAAAATGTTTGACAATGTGTCGGCTTCCCCTGTCATTGACACTGCTTTCCTCCACTGATACTGCTTTCCACCACTGATACTGATTCCTCTCAAATGCCAAATAATCTCTGATACTAATTGAGGGTGGTATACCAATTTGAATATGAGTGCACAGGTTTGATCCTCTGTCTTGCTGATGTCTGAGTGCATCACTTATGTGACCCACTTTATTTTATTTGTGCATGTGTAGTGAGAATGGTAAATACAACCTGTTAACCCTACCATTCTTCTTAACTATCAAGTGCAAGAGACTAATCTATACACAGAAAGGTAAATACAGTTCACAACAACAGTCTCCCTAACCTCTTCAAATACCTCTTAAATTTACAGCAGTGGCAAGTGTTTCAAGACAGCAATGTCATGTCTTAACAATGTTTCATGTTAATATTTCCTGTAATGTCAAGCAATATTGATGCCCATATTTATTGATCACAGTACAAATAAGGATGCTACTAAACACCATACTAATCAACAATGTACAGGTCACAATAATGAATAATGACAGAATGCTACTGATCAGTGATCATAACAATATTACTAATCACAAAAGGACAGTTTTGTCAAAAGACAATGATGACAACAACAATCTCAATTGGTATAAAATTATTAATAACTGATATGTAACGACAAAAATTGCCAGACGATTGCCTCGGAAATATAACTATTTCACACATGAAATAATGAAAAAAATATTTATTGATAAGTAGAGGTGACAGCACTAACATCTGCGTTGCAATAATAATGACAATTCAAGGATAGCATAATCATTCGACATTTTTGTCCAATAATGGCTATGCTCATGAATGATAAATAATGACAGTAATATTTGCTGTTGTCAAAGGCAATGGTGATAATCATTGATCACAGTAACAATAATCTTGTTCTTTATTGACAAGGTTTTCAAACCCAATAATAATTGCCGTTAGCCCTTTACAACAGATCTAACTGCTATACAATGATGGCACCTGGAAATCCTAACAACTATTTACACCATTCAAGGTGTATAACCCATTTATAAAACTTTTAGAGAAAATGATCAAAAAATTGCAGATTTGATGCTTATATAGAAAAAAAAAATAACTAATTTATTGTGATATTACCAGTGATATATCACCAATAATTCTGCATTATATTGGTGAAAATTTCAGTCAAATTCATGGTCAAATATATTTTGAAACACTTGCAATGTTTTCAAGAAAATGACAGGAACCCAACTGAGAAAAGATATATTGGAATACATCGACATATTATAAAGATATCTGCTTCTATGATTTGTACAGCCCTTTACAAGTGCCAAGATCTTCCCTATATTTTTTCCACAAGAGGAGCTTCAACGCCAGGACACTATGGGATGAAATTAAGAGGAATGATTAATCAAGACAACCCAGATCAAGGATACAAGGAGGAAAATACAAGGCTGGAAGGAAGGAAAGCAAGGTGAAAACAATGGCTGATGATTTCAGCTAAGGGACATGGCAACCATGAACATGATGCAAGGTTCCATCCACGCTAGAGCTCTACTAGTTGTCAACTGTCTGACATTGTTTTCAAGCATAGCTGTTTGGTTCTTTGATAGACAATAAGGCATCAGGATTTGTAATGGCAAATAAAAAGGGCTCTAAAATTGTGTTCTAGCATAGTTGTTTGATTCTTTGATAGACAATAAGGCATCAAGATTTGCAATACCAAATAAAAAGAACATAGTCAAAGATAGAAATATAAAAGAACTGAGCGTCATGGTAAGGACAGAATATAATGCAGAAAAATGAAACACAACAAATAGGGAAATTGATTAGAATGGTGGCAAAAAAACATTAAAAATTTTGATTTTCTAGATTTTAAAAAGGACTTAGTGATACAGGAAACCTAAGAGGACAAAATGAAACAAAGACAAGTTTATATTGATCATAAATCTATAACATTTTTTAGAAGTTGGATTGAAAGAGTAAATTATGTACAAGTCAGGTATATCAATGTTTGCATTCTCTACCAATAGGGTTCAAATTTTTTCCTAATTTAAACTCCGACTGTGCACCATGCTATTACATACAATGCATATAATACAAAAAACAAATAGAGGGTAATATTTTATTCAATGGTTTAACTAGTTAATTGCTTACCAATCTTTCTCTTTGGCGTTTTCTTTGCACCTTTACAGAAAAGTCCTCCAATGGCATGCCTTGTAGGACATCTCGTTCTATCTTCTTCCTCCAAACAAATCTACAAATGTACAGAGAAATTGATGCACATTAAAAGATAACGTGCAAATCTTTTTTTTTTGCAGTAGTACACACTATAAATTATAATCCACTTCACAATTTTATAGATGCTAGAAGAAAGATTTTTGTGTTTTCATAGACCAAGAAGAAGCAAATGAATCACATTTCAAAAAATTAGGCTTGAATATCTTGAGACCAAGTCATGGGTTTGCCGTTTGGGCTCCGTGATTATATTTCACTTAGATTAAAAATGCAAGAAATGAGAATAGAAGTATAATTAATTATAATCATAGAATTGATGCATTTGATAAACCAAAAAAAGGGAAACAAATTTCATACAAAAGTCAACAAACTCAATCAAATAAGGACGTGTAACACAACAAATATCATACATTTTTTTCAACCTATATAAAAGGAAAAATATATTGATAAGCAGGAGGTATTTTCTGCAGTGTGTCAAATGATGATATCTTTATCAAGATTCAACTGTGTAGCTTTTGAGTCAAACTCATTGACCCATATTTTATGAGTAGTGGTTCACACAAGCTCATCTCTAATGAGAATGAATGGTCCACTTAGCACTCCTTGCATCTAGGTGATGCTCATAAGGTTGAAGCATTGGTACTTCCTGGGAGGTCACCCATCCCAATGCTACTCCAACTCAAGCATAGTTAACCATGGAGTTTCCCCCAAGATCAAGCCCACTTAGGAAAAATGTATACTCGGATCAAGGTACTGTTTATTGATATAACAAGAATTGTTTCAAGTCAATTAGCACCTAAGAATATACCATTGAATCAACTTGAGAGTAGCAAACCTGGCTTTGAAAAGAAAATGAACTTTTCTTAAATACACGTAACTTAATCGGGAGTTGTCTTGCCAATGTGTAGTCTTAAATCCATTGACTGGATTGTATGCCAAAGAGCATTGAAACTATACCTGGTCATCCAAGTGTTCCCCAGGAGTATACCTTGCTGAGAAAGAGAAGCAATGAAGATCAAGAAATAATGCAATTCAGCTTGGAATTGTGTGCAAAAGGACTTGATAGAATACATCTTTAGAAGACATGGAGTGTCAATTCCTCTCTCCACGCGCTTTGCATAAAGATTCTGTTAACCCTGCTTTGTGAAGCCTTATATTTGACTGTCAAAAAATGGTAAAACACCGACCACTTTGAAGCCTTGTGTTTGAAAAATGACCGGTAAACTCTTCATCATTGAGTGCCTTTGTGTGTTTGATAAGAAAAGAACCAGAGGATGATGAACCAGATAACTATTTAAAAGTTGATTAAAAAAGGAAACTAGGCAGCCAGGGCCTCTTGAACATAAGAACCCTCAGTGCCATTCACAGCAATGACTGGCATAAGAAAATTGGAAACCTTTGAGCTCTTTGGTTTGATTATCAAAGGTTGACCTGTCACACATCAAGTATCCTTGACAAAAGAAGTTGAATGCCTTGGTGCAAGTAGACACTTTCAAATATTTTTCCATTATCATTCTAGGTGACAATGTTATTTTGTAGTATATAAGTAAGTGAGAGATATACAACCAAAAAAATAAGAATATACAACCAAAAAAAAAACATGAGTACTTACTTCTCATTCAAGTTTGAATCCCCAAAAGGATTGGAATCGTTTGAATAGCCCGAAACTTTTTGTGTCTTGAGCTTCTTGGCAACTTTGGCAGCCTGCAATATCCCTAATTTAGCATAGATGATAGAATATGAAATGTAAGGCGGGGTGTAGTGAAGGGCGCATACCATCTTCTGGGCCTTCTTGGCCAAATACTCCATTATTCCTTCTTCGGTAATCTTTTTGCTTGAACTACTCTCTCTATCTTTTTTCTTCTTTTTCTTCTCCATATCATCCATTTCGATTTTGCTAGCGGAAGGACTAGAATTACTGCTGCTGCAAGAAGACCTTGATTTTCTCCTCTTCCTCCTCTTTTTTGCGGACCATGTAAGGCAACTACAGCAGATCAAAGTAAGTGGGATCAGAAACCTAACTATTTCTCACAAGGATCTAACCACTAGCACTTGCACCGAAAGAAGGTGCAATAGTTATGCCAATTGTATTTTATAAAATATTTTATATGATTTTGAATAGCTTTCTAATAAGAATCTTCAAGAAAAAAGTTTGCACTCGACAAATATAAGTCCAATTGAAAACATATTTTTCTCGATATCCTTGAGTTGAAAGTTGCAGTTTAAACTTCAAGCACTACAAGTGAAATAATCTTTCTGTTAGTCTATTTTATTAAAAGCTATATAAACACTTCATGGTCTATTTGCTTGTCATCTGCTGTAAAAACACTCTGTAAAATGTTTTTAAATATGAAACCGTCAATATGTAGAGCAAATAATTATAGAAGATATAGTAATGTGTACAACCACAACGCCTATTTATCTGTAATGTCCCCA
The DNA here is from genome assembly GCA_007115665.2 of Sequoiadendron giganteum. NCBI lineage: Eukaryota > Viridiplantae > Streptophyta > Pinopsida > Cupressales > Cupressaceae > Sequoiadendron > Sequoiadendron giganteum. The sequence continues at coordinate 7,567 of VCHN02001409.1, forward strand.
TTTTAGCCCGTTATTGTTTTCTGTCAGTTTGGCCTATTATTGGCCCTCGTAGGCTAGTACAGATGGTTAGAGGGTCCTAGTTGGCAGTTATCAGAGTGTGTTCTTCTCTGAAACTCAATTTGGTTCAGGATTGGCCTTTGTTTGACTCAATTTCTCACACTTACTATTTATAGTAAGTCACCATTTCGGTAGAGTCCATATTTCTATATTTAGTAAGCTACCTAGACAAGTCTCGGATGCAATGTTGATCTTCTTAATCAGTTGGATGGGCGAATTATTAAGTATTTAATGAGTTATTATCATTAAAGGGACTTTAATGATAATTAAATAATATAAAGTTAAAGTGCACTTTTTATTCAACAGGGCCATGACCCATCATTAAAGTCACTTAAAGTGCATTTATTATTTTATGGAAATGAGCGCCCTCTTATGAAGACTTTTTATTAAGTTATGATCTAAACCTAAAATGGATTTGAAAAGGGTATTAAATGCCATTAAGGAGGTCGACCTCTTCTTAAGATGTTATAAAAGGGCTCAAAAAGGAAAAGCATTCATCGATTATTCATTTCATACTTATGATTTTTGGAGTTTGCTGTGTGGAGAAGAAACGACAAGGGTTTTCTGCCATTGTTAATCCATTGAGAACAAAATCTCTCTTTGGTTTGCACTCCTGAGGTTGTGAGAGACCAGCTAAAGGTTTGCTAGTTTGTGGGCTTCATTCAGGGGTCCAAACTGTGCTTCATTGGAAGAAGTTAATATCAAATATTCAAGGGTTTGAGCAGCTTGTTGGAGAAAGTTTGTATTTTTCTTACAAGGGTTGCAGTCTTTCGAAGGATCAATTTTGCAATAGCTGTTTTGATTCTTACATTCCTTGCTGCTAAAAATAATGATACATTGAGGAGCTAGGCGGACTGGTCTAGGGGTGCAATTTTGATAAGAAGATCAAATAAAAATTGATTGTGGCTTCCACTGTAATTGCTAGCATATCTAACACTTGGGCATCATTTGTCGGCTTTAAAGAGGGCAGATCCAAGGTGGTTCGAGCAGGTATTGGGCACCACAAGAGTCTCCAGGCTGCGGCATTAAATCAGGTTCCTATTTGTAATTGTATTTCATTGTGAACCCATAGAGTGGTAGCAGACAACTCGCATGTCATAATCAGCATTTAGATATTGAATCGCTGTCATATTTAGTCAAATAGAATTGCATTTGTTAGGAGTCCAAGCGCTGTCTCATAAGCAGCAAAGTAGCAATGTAATTTCAGTCCAGTCAATGTATGAAGAAAGAATGAATTGTCATTGTAATAAGTTTGATATCATTCCAAATATTACAAGGAGAAGTTGACGTTGGCAGTAAGCTGTTTGTCTTATTGTCTAATTGCTGCACCTGCATATTAGATGCATGCTAAGTACTTGATAAATTGTTCAGTTGCTGTAGATGTTAGTTGTATATATTTTCATGCATAGAAAAATACAAAGATATTGTATACCATTTCTATTCATGGAATAGTTGTTTAGTATCATTCCAAAGGCAACCTAATTTCATTTGCACACATCAAAACCCAATTCAAAGCAAATTGAAACTCCATACCAGCAAGACTGAGGCGGTAAGAAACAGTGTTTGTGAAAGTTCCTTGAGGCAAAGTCAGGAGTTTATGATCAGAATAAGATAGGGTTTCTACATTATATGACCATATACTCAACATTTGAAGATCAATTTCACAAATTCTGAGTCTATTTAAATGCATGTAATACTGGCGATAACTGGCTGAATAAAATTATGTTTTACTTACCAAAAAGGCTACCATCATTATAATCATAACACAGTGCAAAGGTATTGATTGCCAAGGCAGAGTAAATACCATAATGAAGACCCATCAAAGTTCAAATGCCATCCAGAGGCCCAAAAGTCTATGTTCTACCAATATCCGCAAGCGGGACTCGGTAGAGAGAATACCTTAATTGACTGAGGGAACTATCCCCTCTTTCCGTCCTTCAACACCATGTTTGGAAGAAGTCTGATAAGGTTCTACTGCAGTTGCATTATAATCTGTTGGAAAATGGAAGAGTGTCTACATTTGCACAGTGATAAACACAAATAATAATATTGAATTCATATAAGGTTTACAAGGAATAGTGCAAATACTTGTAGAGCATTGCATTCTCTTTACTTACCTAGACTACCCCTGAACTACCTATAGAAAACTAACTCCCAACTAAATAAATATTTTAATATTTTATCACTAACATAAATCACTAAGATAACTTTATTACAAATATAGATCTTAATATTCCAAGATAACTCATATGTCATATTCTAAAAAGGCAAGTCATAAATATGTTTAAAAAACATAGTTTTACAACACCAAGATAGTCTCACTTCCTGCTATGAATATTGAATAGAACCCAGGACAACACAAAGCTTTTACTCAACAATTTATTGCATAACGCAAGTATCTTAAATTCTTATTAAATAACTCTTGCTAATATTGCAGAACATCAAAAATTTAAAACCTCGAATGATATCTGAGCACTCTGTTTCACAGAGAATATTATTATTCAGTGAAACTATTGCTTTTCATTATGTTCACAATTTGGTAGAATACCGATATCAGTGATTTAAGTCTCAAACTTTCTTAAAGTCGCATGCTATGGAATGCTGAATTGTTGGCAATGTACGTATATAGCAACAATGTCTGATGTCGTTCACTTTATAATATAAAACCAATAAGTAATAGTATATACTGATGACTTCCTTCATCATTACGGAAGCTTTTATCTTAATAGTTGCCTTTGTCACTCCTGAAGCTTAGGCATTAAAATTATGTATTTCATTCTCAATATAGTGTGCTTTTCAGACAACAAGCTCCATTCTCTCATTGTCATTGTTTTATTATTTTTGCAACCACAACCCCTACCATACAGGTTAGCTTTTATGTTCCAATATGGTCACCATGAAACATAGGGACATGAATAGGTGCAATATGGGGAAGTCATTTTCACAATGAGGGTACAGCAATATTTAGGCGCCGATTACATCTATGTACCATGTACCTTTTTTAATAATACAAATTGAATCAAAAATAAAATTGGCACTGCTTTCCGTATCACTATTCTGCGATGTGATTAATCTTTGTATATCTATACTGTCCAAACCTGCAATTTCTTTTCAATTTTTGCTATCCTTTTCTTCACAGGCCGGCTGACAACTTATGCTATGAACAACTGCTGTTAATTTCTTTTTTGAATGAGTACATATAGCTAGGGTGGGTCGTCAAAACTTTCAGGGCCCATGGTATCAAGATTTATTTTATTTAATGCTTTTCACTTTTCTATTATTTCTCGATGGGAAGTACATCCCCTGAAGCATGAAGAGGAGGTAGAGGACATCCACTACTTGCCAGAGGTAAGTCCTATTATGCATCTCGAAATGATAAATTGTAGCAAATAGATGCATTCGCAGCATAACATGAACCAGATGAAATTTTAGTATCCTAAAAAGAGGCTTCATTACTGAACACATTATTTAAAAAGGCAATGGAACTCTTTTTTTAAAGCACTTAAACAGAGAGAATCAATTGCAGAGCATGCAGGCAAGAAAGGAAGAAAGAAATAACAGAAAGAACATGCACTATTTGAAATTCTAACAAAAACCCTAACAAAATCAAACCTTAAAAAACGAAGGATAGTACATATCGATGCGCCCAAGTTTTGTACGCGCACTTAATTAAGCATCTGAAAATATCAGCATTTTGGGGCTACTCGATTCTTGAGCTCGAAACACGATTGTTGCGGCCTTTAAGAAAAAAATATCGGTTGTGAGTGAAAGTTTGTTTTCAGGCGTGGGGCGAAGAGTTTCAACTGCCTGAAAATTGTTTCTCCGGGCGTGAGACAACTTTCCCTTCACTGAAACTATGGCAAGTGATTTACCTCAAGATTCTGCACAAATTCTGTCGTGCTGTCAACGATGCCGATGAGAAAAAATGGACGGAGTTTCAAGGTATCTCTTTGGGACTGAATTTTAAAATGAGAGGTATAGGTGTAGAATAGAGCCCAGCTCGTGGGAGGAGATTAAAAATGACAACACTCTGTGGTACTTTTGTAAAGACGAAAGTCAATGTCCATATTTGGAAAGTTTAAATGGTTTTGATCAAACTCTATCTATATAGTTTGCCAAAATATAGAATAGGGGTTCATTCAATTTGGTGGTGTTGGTTTTGAAGTTACTAAGGAGGCTATGCCGGTACTAGGCTAAAATGTGAGCCGAAAAAGGTGCATCATGACAGAAAAGTAAAGGATGAGGAAAACATGAAGACAACTTTTTTATTATCAAATTTTAAAGGGGAAACATATCAGTAGTCGTTAGGGTTAACTTTGTGCATTCGTGCAAAGTGCAAAATAGGTCCAATTTCAAATTATTATTTTTGGCCTTCTTCGTAAGCGAGTTAGGATCTTAAAAAGAAAAATTTGGCTTGTGGATATTTAAAATACGTTTTGTAAAACCCGTCAAATGAAAAATGCTAAAAAAAGGTGTTTTTAAACCTCCACCCGTTACATTTTCATGACTTCACCCATACCCGTTCATTCTAAATCCAAAAAAAAAATTATAAAAAAGCCTATTTACAATTATCAATTAACCTATTTAAAATTACGTTTGTATGTGGGCTCAGTCAAAATATCATGTGGGTCCGCTTGGAGGTGGTCACTTTAATCTCAACCTCACCACATTACATTGTTAACCACGTGCCCCATATGCTTCATCAAGCCACGTGTATGACTCTACCTCACCACCTGCGTTTGTTAACCACGTGCCCCATTTGCCTTCATCAACCCACCTTTAGCTTTTAACTTAACCACAGGTTGTTGGGCAACTTTAAGCCCTAAACTCATCATCTCTCACAATTTTTTCATCGTGGTCTCCTCTCTCCCGCCGTCGACATGAGCTCGTGCGGCCATGGCGACTTCGTTTGACACTCAAATGCTGCAGGTAACGTCTCCACCTCTCTTCACTTGCAAGTTTGTTTGTAGAACAGTGGGTTTTTCTTGGCGTCGACAGTGTTTGAGTGAATTTTGGTGTGTTTAACAGTCATTTCTCTGTATGGCATTAAGATAAGTGACTGTAATCATTTCTATTTACATGTGACTGGTACAAATTTGATCCCTCGTGGTTTATTCTGTCTATACCATCGACGGTTTGCCTGGGTTTGACTGTAATCATTTCGTTTTACATGTGACTGGTAGATTATTGATCCCTCGTGAATTATTATGTCAATGCCATCGAGGGTTTGCCTGGGTTTGACTGTAATCATTTCATTTTACATGTGACTAGTACAAAATTGATCCCTCATGAATTATTTTGTCAATGCCATCGAGGGTTTGCCTGGGTTTGACTGTAATCATTTCTTTTTACATGTGACTGGTACAAATTTGATCCCTCGTGAATTAATCTGTTTATGCAATCGAGGGTTTGCCTGCTATGATTTTATTTGACATTATTTTATGAAATAATCACATATAATGTGATTCAAACAGAACATTGACGAAATTTTGACCAAGTATAATAATGAAATTTAGTGGGTATATTGTTAAACGTTGGTATAATCATGAAATTTTATGGGTTTCCAATTTTAACCCCAAATTATTGAGGGGTTTCAGCATATGGGTTAATGGGTGGACGATTTCTATATTCAATAATTATAATACGCACATGAAATTAAATGGGTTTACAGATTTTGTTGATTCTCTTCGAATCCCTGCATTATCATGATGAAACTTGATGGGTATACAATTTTTTTCCCAAATTATACAACGGTTTTAAGATTACAATTTGCAAGCAAGCAATATATACTGGTGTATACAGTCATGCCGTGTAGAGTTTCATTATATAAAGCCGAGCAGGGTTTCATCACAATTACCTTCGCAGATAATGATATTTTTTTATTTTTTTTATTTTATAGATAAGTGTTACCAAAGGGGGTAACTCCCATGTACATTCAGATTTGGCTTTTACAGTTCAAGAACGAAATTACAAACCCTGCTCATTCTATGAGCAAGAAAATTGTTGCAAGGATGTCTCCCATCCTGGTCAACCATTGCAAGCGGACCCCATTGAGCCAAGCCAAGTCGGATTGCATGAAGTTGGAGAAGGCATCCATGTTGGCGTTTTTGACTCCTGCTCTAAATACTTCCCATGCGTCAATACGAAAGTTATCTGCTGCAACCCAGTGGGCACTAGCTGCATCTTCGTCCACATCGTCCTCTTCAAATTCCGCCTCCTCCTCATCATTTTTCGAATCATCTTTTGCCACGTTCAGTATTTTTGGGTCGAAATAATACTTTAGGAAGCTGACCCAGCCCTCATCACTTAGGTTCAAAATGGCATTGGCTATGGCCTCGATGTTACCTATTTATATGAATCCGTCGAGCCGCTCAACCATGACTTCCCTGGCCTCGGTTATGTCCACTAATGCGCATAGTATGAGCTCGTAGATTTTGTCGTCGCACCAGTGCTAATCAAGAGACAAAACCGCAGAGACTAGGTCGACAACTGCATTCCTTATTGCTGGGTCTGGAATGTTAAAAAGCCTTTTGCACTAGGCCATTCCTGACTCCTTAGTGCAATGGCACTCGACTCCGAACATGAATACCATCCTGCTTTTCTGGCAAACTTGGGGCTTATGTGAAGAGATGGAGGTGGAGATCATAATGTCCACCTATTAATAGCCTTAATCCTGTAACGATAAGGATTGCTTGAGAACAGGGTCCGTCGATTCATGCCATACCAAATCCGAACTAAATCCGTCCTTAGATTTCGCACATGTGAATCCAGTCCTGATTTGAGGTTCGTAAGGTTTTTGGGATGAGAGATTTGGGTATTTTGACTGCCTCCATATCAGCGATATATTTATATATACAGTCATGCCGTGTAGGGTTTCATTATATAAATTCGTGCAGGGTTTCATCACAATTACCTTCACAGATAATGATATGTTTTAATTACAATGTATATATATTTTAGCAGAGAATGATATATTCTTTTCAAACAATGATATGTTCTTATCAGATTGTATATATGTTTTTGCAGACAATGATATATTTTTTTCAGACAATGATATATTGTTTTCAGACAATGATATGTTACTATCAGAATGTATATATATGTTTGCAAGCAATGATATATTCTTCTCAGGCAATGATATGTTATTATCAAATTGTATATATATTTGCGGACAACTATATTTATATATATGTGTGTGTGTGTGTGTGTGTATATGTGTTTATATATATACACACACATATATATGTATATATATAGGTATATATAGGTTCATGTGATGAAATCCTACACGGCTTTATATGATGAAACCCTACACAGCATGAGGCTTCTTATATATATATATAATCTGATAATAGTGTATCATTGTATAATTTGGGAAACAAATTGTATACCCATCAAGTTTCATCATGATAATGCAATATATACAATTTGGTGAGGTTGAGATTAAAGTGACCACCTCCTAGTAGACAATGATATATTCTTTACAGACAATGAAATGTTCTTATCAGATTATATATATGTATTTGCAGACAATGATATATTCTTATCATATTGTATGCATGTATATACATGCATACAATCTAATAAGAATATATCATTGTCTGCAAATAGTGATCATTGTATTTGCAGACAATGATATGTTCTTATCAGATTGTATGTATATATTTGTAGACAATGATATATTCTTATTAGATTGTATGTTTATATACATACAATCTGATAGTAATATATCATTGTCTACAAATTGAAATCATTCTATTTGCAGACAATGATATATTCTTATCAAATTGTATATAATTGTCGATCACTAGTTCTTTCTTAATGATTAATGTTTTACTAACACTATAGCTTATACCATCAATTATCACAATCTAACCACATTGAACTACACTCTTAGCTGCTCTAACAAACTCTAACATACAATCTGATAAGAATATATCATTGTTTGCAAATTGTAATCTGACAAGAAATCGGCAAGAGATGATGAGTTTAGGGCTTAAAGATGCCCAACAAGCCGCGATTAGGTAAACTCATACGCGTGGTTTGATAAAGGCATATGGGGCATGTGGTTAACAATGTAATGTGGTGAGGTTGAGATTAAAGTGACCACCTCCTAGCAGACCCACGTCATATTTTGATCGGGCCCACATACAAACATAACTTGAAATAGGTTAATTGATAATTGTAAATAGGCTTTTTTTTTAAATTTACGCACCATTGAAATTAGACAAGAGTGGCCACTGCAGTATGAATAGACCGATTATTTGGCAGGAAAATTGAGATTTGAAATTCAATCACCACAATTCAATGCATTCAATATACACATTCAAATGATTTTATAAGAGGGAATTTCCAATGTCATTTTCAGTACGAATTCTCCTATGCTTTCACTGCATATCCTCTGCAAAATTCAGCTCGGTACATATAATGAAAACTAAAAACGTATTATAAATCATATAATAGACTGAATTTATGCAAGCCACCTATTTTATCAAGCACACTCCAATGTTTTTATAAGAGGGAATTTCCATGGTCATTCCCTCAATATCCTCTGCAAAATTCAGAGCTTACTAACGCAACCTATGCACATTCCTCTTAAAAGGCAGCTTATTCATGTTGGTACACCCAAAATAATTAAATTCATATTTTTATTTATCAACTTACTAGATTTACATTAATGTTGTTTGTTTCATTATTCAATATACTCTTTTATATTTATGTACTGAGTGTTTGCATTATTTTGAGGCATACAAATTATTCAGTTTTTAGTCAATTGTTCAAATGAGCATTATCCATTATGTAATCATATCACATCATTGTATGATGTGATATAATTTATTTTCTTCCACTTGCTATATGTGTTTCAATAGTCAGATTACATATATGTATATACATATACATGTATATGTATATGTATATGTATATGTATGTACATATACATATGCATGTACATGTATATACATGTACATGCATATGTATATGTATATGTACAATATGCATGTACATATACATATACATATACATGTACATGTATATGTATATGTACATGCATATACATATACATATACATATACATGTACATGTATATGTATATACAAATTTATATACACTGTTATTTTCAGCTTCATACTAAGGATCAAAACATTGTGGATTTTAATGCTCCAATCAAAACTCTTATTGTTGTGCATGCAATATTGTAAGGATGATTTGATGTGGGAATGTTACGAGTACCGAGTACTACCCCTGTTTATTACAATTGTTTTGCAGGCAAGCGGGAGCGTCAAGAGGTGAACCAAGTATGTGGGTTATCAACATACCATGGAAGTTGTGTTTGTTAACACAATAAACTCTATAGGGACATTTTGCTCTTAATGCTTTATGATATGTTTATATTTTCTGTTGTATTGTTTTCATACATATTTTGTTCTTACAAATGCTTATTTGATTCGATGAATATATTTAACTACATTGGTCTCTTAATGGCAGGCATGCGAGGATTTGTCCGCAATCAACAGAAGGTATTCAACGTTAATGACAGGTAAAGTCTTTGACTTTACTTTGGCAATGACCTAGTAATACAAAAAACTATGTGATTTTATATATATGGCTAAAAGTTGATGAATTGAGTAATAGTATAGAATAATTATGAGATTAGTTAACTCTAGTTTATTCTTATCAGATTGTATGTATAAACAAACTATTAGGGTAATTATAATATGAAGTAAGATATTAATATTAGTATTATAATTTATTGCAAAGTTATTGTGTTAGAATGAAATCAAAATAACAATATTATTATGGAAACTTTAGGGTCACATGTAACTGGATTTGTTTGAAATAATATGAAATCTATAGAGGGTTAACTTAGAGGCTAATAGAGCAGCTAAGAGTGCAGTTCAATGTGGTTAGATTGTGATAATTGATGGTATAAGCTATAGTGTTAGTAAAACATTAATCATTAAGAAAGAACTAATGATCGACAATTATATACAATTTGATAAGAATATATCATTGTCTGCAAATAGAATGATTTTAATTTGCAGACAATGATATATTATTATTAGATTGTATATATATACATACAATCTTATAAGAATATATCATTGTCTACAAATATATACATACAATCTGATAAGAACATATCATTGTCTACAAATACAATAATTACTATTTACAGACAATGATATATTCTTATCAGATTGTATGTACCTATATACATGCATACAATCTAATAAGAATATATCATTGTCTGCAAATACATATATACAATCTGATTAGAACATTTCATTGTCTGTAAAGAATATATCATTGTCTACTAGGAGGTGGTCACTTTAATCTCAACCTCACCACATTACATTGTTAACCACATGCCCCATATACCTTCATCAAACCACGCGTATGATTTTACCTAACTGCGGCTTGTTGGGCATCTTTAAGCCCTAAACTCATCATCTCCAGCAGATTTCTTGTTAGATTACAATTTGCAGACAATGATATATTCTTATCAGATTGTATGAATATATATACATACAATCTGATAAGAATATATCATTGTCTATAAATATATACATACAATGTGATAATAACATATCAATGTCTGCAAATTTTGTTTGCAATCAAAGTGTTCTGATTTTTTTATTGACAAACACTGAAACATAGTGTACTTAGTGATACCACAGAAAATACAAGGTTGAAACCCTCATAAAACATATAAGAGACTTAACTATGAGGTTCGAATAAATATCAGCAACAACATTAGGACATTTTATAATCATATCATAGTTATATTTTTTATCAAATTGCAAGAATTCATTGGGTGGTGCGACAAAAAAACATGGCTGAAAAATACTTGAAACATATCAAAATATTACTGGGTGCTTGTATTAAACTTCTTCTCACCTTAAACATATGTGAGGTTCCAAACATAATAACAACAACATTATCACATCTTATAATCATATCACAGTTATAACTTGAAGCATATATTTTGATCTAATATGCAAAGCAGATCAACAGAATATACTGCTACATCAATCAAAAAACAAAACTCAATACCAACATATTTAGTTTTCCATATTGCTAGGAAAAGAAGCTGGCGTGAGATATCCGCCAGTAGCTGAGTCTGTTCCACTTGTAAGAGGTGATACTTGGTTAATTGAGGTTTGAAGGCATGTTGCTATTTCAGCAAGCAATGTCTGGCTTGCATCTACAGTCAGTCCCATTTGTTACGAGTCACTCCCAACTTGCATATTGTTGATAGCTATAAAGGTTGGTGCCAATATGTTCATCATATTGAGCAGTATAGGGTCTTGGGGGGGTATAGGATTCCCTGTTGTAGACTTACGTTTTATCCTCTTTGCTTGTTTAGCTTTCTTTTCAGCTACCTCTCGTAGACGTTCAGTCTTGGCCTGCTCTTGTCTGATTGATTTCTCCCACATTCTAATCATCTTCTCCTCATCTTCTATCGCTTTCCTTGCTTGCTTCTCAGCCCTCATTGCTTCCTTTTCAATTGCTTCTGCTTCATGTTCTGCCTTTCTCTTCAACATTTGGTCCTTCTTACGTTGTTGCAGCTCTACTTGCCTTTTCTTCTCTGCCTCTTGTTCACTATACATTTTTATGAAGGCGTCTGATGTTAGTACTTGGGACTGCCTACTAAGGCGAAGCACTCCCGAACGACCTCCTCGTGATGATCCTTGCACCCTCTGCACTGGAAGTTTCAATAATTTTCTATTTTGTCTGGTTGATTGTTGTCCATCATGTGGGGTGCATGGCACAAACTCAACTTCTTCGTCACTATATGCATTGTCATCTTCACTTCGACCATCACTATGCTCTTCCCAATTCTTTGCAGTAGTGAAGTAATGTATCACTTCAACCGGAACAATGTGTGGTGGGGATGGCATAGAAAGTTTGACTTCTTCCTCAATCGGATTTAATTTCCATCCAAGGTTCGTGGTTGCTTCATGCATCCAATCTGGTTGGCTGACTTGAGTTGGCAAACTCAAACCAGCTGATGTAGTCTCTGTATCTTCATTGCAGGGTGCAATAAGAGGTTGGACTTCTGCTTGGAAATCTGCAACAACTGGCTAAATTTCTGGTTGAATGTGTGATGTAGTTTTAGTGCCCTCATTGTGGTCTAATGTAGTTTTGGTATCTTCATTGTAGGGTGCAATAAGAGGTTGAACTTCTGCTTGGCAATCTGCAACAACTGGCTGAATTTCTGGTTGAATGTGTGTTGTAGTTTCAATGCCCTCATTGTGGTATGATGTAGTTTTTGTATCTTCATTGCAGGGTGCAATAAGAGGTTGAACTTATGCTTGGAAATCTGCAACAACTGGTTGAATCTGGTTGAATGTGTGTTGTAGTTTCAGTGCCCTAATTGCATTCCCGCACAAAACCATTAATTTGTTCCTCATTGTAACCAAGTAGATGCAGACATGTCTCTGCTACCATAACATCCTCTTCATCTTCGATCATGCAAGCATCACCTTCTGTTCTAGGACTTGGTACATCGTCTTCAACAATATAGCCTTGACTTGGTCCCATGTCCTTATCAAGGGCTGATCGATCAAGTGGCCAAATACCTATTCTATGGAACCCACTAATAATGTTGGATGGTGTCAAATCTTTTTTGAAAGCTTGGCTTGCTAGAGTTGCCAACTCTTCACGCCCAATATCGATATGTGGGTTGTTAGCTTGCTAGATGGTTCGTTGCTCTCTGAAATATGCCTTGAATGGAGCAAAAATGATGACATCCAATGGCTGCAGCTTGTGACTAGTATGAGCAGGAAGTGTTAACAGGTCTATTCCTAATTTTCTTGCTTCTTCAATGGTTTTGAAAGCCACGTGGCTGCCATGGCTGTCAAAAATTAGAAGGGCCCTGTTTGTTGGTGAAACCCCACCGGGGATATTACCTGCAAAATGGTCTAACCATTTGACAAATAGTTCCTTTGTCGTCCAAGCATGTTCTTGGATTGCCATCAATGCACCTATCTCATAATTTACTATATAATTCTGCATGTGCCTTTTTGATTTAAACAAGTAGAACCCAGGAATACTTAACCCAATTTTATTTACACAAGCCAGCACTGTGATCCACTGTCTGCTCTTTGAAACCAAATGTGGTACACTCTTTACACCCAATTTTGCAATAACTCTCATTCCACAGTTCCTACTGGCTTGAATACCCGTCTCATCGCAGTTCCAAATTCGGCTTGCTCCATAGTGGTTAAGGTTAATCATATTTTGAAGGTTGTCATAGAAATCTTGCATGACTAAAGGACGAACCATAATTGCTCTATCACTATCCACTCCTTCAGCTATTCTGATTGTCAAATCTGGGTGTCTTCTTCAAAATCCTGCCCACCATGACCTCTCGGGGACACCATTTGTGAATGGATTGGGCCGAGTTGTAGTGATTTGGGCAACTGTGGATTGTAGTTGATTGACCTACAGTCCATGGCCCAAATCTGCCATGTCCTTGCACCATTGGATAGTTTCACCCTCCTCCTCGTGAGATAATATGGTACATGGACCCCTCTTCTTGGTGGTGGTAACTCCTAACAGCCACGCCCTCAAACTGCTAGGTGGCATACCCCACTTGATTGTCGCTGCCCTGATTGACATGTTGTGTTCTTCGACAATTTTGATTGCTCCTTCCATATCAGCATATGTCCATTGCCTAATGGGTATAGGTGAGGGTAGTTGTACATCGAGCTGAACATTTGGCTGAACGGGTGCTTCAGCTTCTGTTGTGTTGGTGGCTTCATCCGCAGAGTCAGGAACGTCTTCTTCTACGGGAATTGCATGCACTTGCTCTACAGGATCTTCATCAACGAAGTGCACCCTATGAGTGACTCTAATGGCGCGTGGTCCTCTTCCTACAACCCTTTTAGAGAGTCTTCTAGCAGGTGCCATTATATTCCACTTAACCTGCACAAACAGTAAAAGTTGCATAACTTGCTAGTGCAACAAAGAATATGTCATTGTCTGCATAGATATATATACAACCTGATAAGAACATATCATTCTCTGCTAATATATATATATAATTTGATTACAACATATCATTGTCTGCGAAGCTTGAAGTCATTAAATTTCATGATTATAATGAAGGGATTTGAAGGGAATCTGACAAAATCTGTATACCCATTTATTTTCATGTGCATATTATAATTACTAAAAATAGAAATCATCTACCCATTAACCCATATGCTAAAACCCATAAAATTTCATGATTATACTGGTGTTTTTCAATATACCCATTAATTTTCAGGATTATATTTGGTCAAAAATTCGTCAATGTTCTGTTTGAATCACATTACATGTGATTAGTTCATAGAATAATGTCAAATAAAATCATAGCAGGCAAACCCTCGATTGCATAGACAGATTAATTCATGAGGGATCAAATTTTTACCAGTCACATGTAAAAAGAAATGATTACAGTCAAACCCAGGCAAACCCTCGATGGCATAGACAGAATAAACCACGAGGGATAAAATTTGTACCAGTATATATATGAATGTATGTATACATTATGATAAGAAAATATCATTCTATTTACAGAGAATGATATATTCGTATGAGAATGTATATATATATGTATGTATACAATCTGATAAGAATATATCATTGTATTTGCAGAGAATGTTATATATATATATATATATGTATACAATCTGATAAGAATATATCATTGTATTTGCAGAGAATGTTATATATATATATATATATATATATATATATATATATATATATATATATATATATATATATATATATATATATATATATATATATATATATATATATATATATACAATCTTATATGATGAAACCCTACATGGCATGACTCTATATATATGTATTTGTCTGCAAATTGTAATCCATAAACTGCTCAATAAATTGGGACAAAAAATATAAACCCATTAAACTTCATGATTAGTAAAG